>LZPO01045653.1:4667-15169 GCA_001675575.1 Neotoma lepida | reverse complement strand
CAGTTTAAAAAATTGAGGTCACCAAAGTAATATGAGCATACATTTGCCAGAAGAAAGAGTGCATCAATACTTTTTTTAAAAAGGAGTTAACATATTGTACTATGAATCAGATGTCCTAAGAGAGGCTGAAGCTGAAGGTATTGAGCTAGCATATCAGAAACAGTGCATTGTGGGATAGCTAGGTTCAGCAGGATGGCTCATCATTGATTCAGTCAACCTTCTCCTAGGTATCCTGTCAGTAGTGAGAAAAATGCACTTCTGGTTTGGCCAAGAGGAAAGCTAGGTGTACATGGTTCCAACTGAGCAAGTGCACAGAGCAGAACACTCCATGGGTCAAATATGGCCTAACACTTATTTCTGTAGACCTATGAGCCAAGAACAGTTTTCATATATTTAAAAGCTTAAAACATCAAAAAAATTGCCATGACTTAAAAATATGAAATTTCAGTGTNCATAAATAATCTGGCAAGGAGAATACAGTCATACTTGTTTTCTCATTTGTCAACATATTGTCTGTGGCTGTGTATGAAATATTTACTATTTGAAGGAGATTTTGCCAACCTTCTGACAGAGTACTGTGGCTCAAATTGTCATCTCAACTCACAGAACCATTACAACCTGGAAAAATGTTACAAGTGCTAAGTCTTTTGAATCAGAAACTTTGGAAATGGATAGACCATCATGATTCTGGCTAGAGTTTAAAGANTGATAATATAGAAAGATGTTAAGAAGAAGAGTTTGGCCAGGCAGTGGTGGTACATGTCTTTAATCTCAGCACTCAGAATGGAGAGGTAAGAAGGTCTCTGTGAATTTGAGTCCAGCTTGGTCTACATAGCAAGTTCCAGGACAGGCAGGGCTACACAGAGAAATTCTGTCTCAAAAAAACAAAAAGAAAAAAAGGAAAAGAAAAATTCGATGGGAAATTTCTGATTTTTGATTCAATAGTACATTTAGCAATAATACAGTAATAATTAGACATTTACAGTGTACTCAAGGTGTTTGTCTTAGTTAGGGTTTCTATTGCTGTGAAGATGTACCATGACCATGGCAACTCTTATAAAAGAAAAACATTTAATTGGGGTGGCTTACATTCAGAGGTTTAGTACATTATCATCATGATGCTACATCTTGACCCTCAGGTAACAGGAAGTGGTCTGAACACTGGGTGTGGCTGGAGCATATATGAGACCTCAAAGCTTACNTCNATAGTGACACAATTCCTCCAACAAGGCCATACCTATTCCAGCAAGGTCACACCTCCAAATAGTGCCACTCTCTATGAACTTATGGGGAGCCATTACATTCAAACTGCTGCATTCCACTCCCTAGCCCCCATAAGCTTGTAACAATATCATAATACAAAATGCATTTAGTTCAACTTCAAAAGTCCCCATAATCTATCACAGTATTGATAATGTTTAAAAATTCAAAGTTCAAAGTCTTTTCTGAGATACATACAATCTCTTTTTTTTNAAGATTTATTTATTTATTTATTATGTATACAGTGTTCTGCNTGCAAATATCCCTGCAGGCCAGAAGAGGGCACCAGATCTCATTACAAACAGTTGTGAGCCACCATGCNGTTGCTGGGAATTGAACTCAGGACCTCTGGAAGAACAGCCAATGNTCTTAACCTCTGAGCCATCTCTCCAGCCCTATATACAATCTCTTAACTGTAATCTATAGACGAATTGCTAAACAGTCTTATTAATTAAAAAACCTGGAGCCAGGTATTGGGATTAAAACTGAGAGATCAGAAAAGCAGAAAGAAACCAGCCACATTCTCACCACTTGGAGATCCTCAGCCAAAGAGACCTACTTCCTGTATACCCACGTCTATATGCCTTTCTGTTCTGTTATCTCATTTCCTCTCTCTGCCCAGCTATATTACTTCCTCTTCCTGCCCAGCTCTGTCACTTCCTGTCTGTCTGTACAGACCTCCAGACCTTTATGGTTAACTAGTGTTAGAATTTAAGGTGTGTGCCATCATGCCTGGCTTTGTTCCCAGTGTGGCCTTCAACTCATGGAGATCCAGATGAATCTCTGCCTCCTGAGTGATAGGATTAAAGGCATGTGCTGCCACTGCCTGATCTATATGTTTACTATAGTGACTGGCTTTTTCCTCTGATACTCAAACTTTATTGGGGTACACAGATAAAATATCATCACAGTAATCTCCTATAAAATCAAAATAAAAAAAAACAGATCACATACTTCCAACACATAATGGCTCAGGATATACATTACTATTCCAAAACATAAGGAAGGAAATATTGGACTAAAGCAAGATGGAAAACCAGCTGGGCAAACTCCAAACTGCATTTCTATGTCTGATGTCAAAATGTTCTTCAGATATCCAACTCCTTTTGGCTTTGTTGAATGCAACACAATTGAAGCCCAACTCTCTCTTGAACTGGTTCCATTCCCTGTTATCAGCTGTCTTTGGCAGATATCCCACAGCTCTGGCATCTCCAACATCTTGGGTCTTCAAGTCAAGGCAATCCAGGCTTCACCTTCACAGCTTCATGCAATGGTCTCTCTGGGCTTCCATGCAGGGACACCTCTGCCACATGTCTGGCCTCGGTAGCTTTCCTTAGTCATGGAGGAAGGTTCTATAACACCTTTCTTCTATCCTTGACTCTAAAGCCAGAACCACATGGCCAAATCTGTCAAAGTTCTGCTGCTTGCTGGGGCTGGAACATGACCTCCTCNTTCAATTACATTTTTACTGACTTTCTGTTTTCCATGGTTTTCTTCACTGCCTAAGCTTGGCTGTCCTGGAACTTGCTCTGTAGACCAGGCTTACCTCAAACTCAGAGATCTGTCAGCCTTTGCCTTCCCAGTGCTGAGATTAAAGGTATGCACCACCACACCTGGTTCTAAGCTTTTCTTTAATTTCTTTCACAAGTTGGAAACTTAGCTGAATGGGATCTTGCCCTGAAGTCAACACTCCCTGTATTCCATTTCTTAGTATGTTTATCTCCTTGAACACAGGACTGAGCTCTATTTCACTTCCTGGTGCTCCTTTTATTATCAAATTGTACATTTTGTATTTTTCCTTGATCAGCTTGCTCCTTTTCATTATAAATCTTCATTAGAGTTAACACTAATAACCACACAATAGAGTCTATACTAGGCTGTTTTGAGATTTCCGCTGCCANTGGAATTAATCCAAAATTCTTCACTTTCACCTCTGGCAGACTTTTTGGGCAAGGGCAAAAAGCAGCCACGTTCTTCACCAAAATATGCTGGAGAAGTAGCTGAGAGTCCTACAACTTGATCCACAGGCAATAGGAAGTGGTCTAAATACTGAGAGTAGCTGGAGCGTATATAAGACCTCAAAGCCCACCTGCACAGTGACACACTTCCTCCAACAAGGCCATACCTACTCCCAACAAAGCCACACCTCCTAATAGTGCTACTCCCTATGAACTTATGGGGAGCAATTACATTCAAACCACCACAGTGTTGCAAACATCTTTTTGTTTATATTGTTATTAAAACATTATAATAGTTTATGAAGTAGATAACATTATCATTATAATTTCACATCTAAATAAACCAAAGCATCACAAACTTGACTCAATAGTCATAGTGATTGTTAAGTGCTAGCTCCAGGTTGGGAACAGAGTATCTTGTCCTAAGGTCAAAACTTTACATGTCCTATTCAAGTCTGTAGGCCAGACCCATGAAACCACACCTGAATTCAATTAGTGTTGAAATCAGGGAGATACAGTTATACAAAGAGGCCTTTGCAACTCCTTTTTTTTCTTCTCTAGTTTTAATGTTACCAAACTTGTAGCCTTTTCCATAAGAAGAGCTACAAAAAGCAGAGGAGAGGGGGTGAGTGTCATTCCTTGTGGTCAATTGTGGTCAGGAGCTCAGCATGCAGTTTCATTATTTTCGAATATTTTTCATAAATTTGAAATGTTTAATTCTCCTTTTANTTTCAAATTATGTGAAAATTTTGGGTTTTTTTGTTACTCTCCTTTGAGTAATCTGAATATCCATGATTTTAAACTCCAAACATGAAACTTTTAAAAAGTGCCATTTTGAAGCTACAAGTAGAAAAGTGTTCACCTGACCTCATGTGATGGATCACAGTCAGAAGCATGCCCATAAAACCATTGCATACAATTAACTTCAGGCTATGTGTATAAGGTATAGACAAGACAGAAGCATATCCCATGTATAGACTTGGAAGCATGTGTATGTGACTATCCCAAAACTGAAAATACCAGAATTCTGAAAGATTTCTGATTACAAGCCTTCTGGATGACAGATGCTCACCTTATAGTTACATGTGATTACTTATAGAAGCAGTAGAGTGTTGTTTTCTTCATAATTTCCAGGTAGTTTGCATTTTCCACAGTGCAGGCCTCCACTTTCTAATTTCTTTTTTGGAGTTCTGAGCAGAAAGGGTGTATACAGAGAACACTTCGGGTTAGGGAGGTGGTAGAGACAGGAGTAAGCTAATGCTGGGAAAAGCATGAAAGAAAACAAAACCAGACTTAGTGCAGCAGGACGTCAAACTGAAGCAAAAGCCACCAAACACCAGTGATCTGACCTGTTTGTATTAGAAAAACAAAGCCAGGTTGAGATGTGTGAGACACTTGAAAGGTACAATTTAGATCTTGAACAATATTTTCCACATGGTGCACATGTCACCATAGGCTTTCCAGATTACCAGCTCACCACACAATGAAATGCACATTTCCAACTTCAGTTCATGAACATTAGAAGGTATTACCCTGCACACCTTAATGATGTATCAGAAAAAGCCTAAAAAGAGATAAATGACCTTTAATCTATTTTACATATACAAGAGAAATTTATTAAAAATTAATGTTGACTTATAAAGAATAAAGATTTTCACAGGTATTTTTGGATCGCATTACTTAATTGATTGGTATGTTAGCATTTAGTTGTTCTGGGGAGAGTGTTGGTGAGTCACACACAGGTATGGTTTAACTCACTGGTTAGGTGAACTTTACAAGCCTATTTTATGATTTCAAATAAAGTGTACATAGGAGGTACATTGTGTTCTTATTTGTATGATTACTATATACTTTGATATTTGGAGTGNTGTGGACTGGAAATGCCATTTAAAGTTGTAAAACACAGAATTTTATGCAACTTTTTTGCCTTCAGTTAACAGCAAGATAATAATGAAAAGCAACAATAAAGATTTCACTTTATTCTTTCACTANAATAACGTGATTGACCTGGGAAATCAGGGGCAAGTTAGACAAAATTCTGCTCTATGTTTACCAAGTTTCTAATTCTATTCATGAAATGCACTGAACTGACCAACTGTGGAAATTGTCACACAGCACCGGCTGACTGTATACAAAAAGCATCAACTGGTAGATTAGCCTGCTACCTTAGAAAAAAAGTGAACACATTGTTATTGATAATAAATTACATATTATTATTTTTAAAAATACTTCTATACTCAGTTAAGAACTTCACACTTTCTTGAGTCATAAATCTCTTAGAGTATCCTATAGAGCCTGATGATATTCTTCTTCCTAAACACACAAGGTAACTGAGTGATGACACAATCACACATTTACAAGCCAAGAGCTCCATTGAAACATCTCCAAATGATATGTGGGTTTTCAGGGTTTCTTCTGATTCAAAATCCCTAAGATATGATTCTAGTTTTTAAATCGTGAGAATTAGTCATCAGTTAGGATCACAAGGAAGCCTATCCCATAACTTACCAGTGAATTCTGAACGACTAAGTAGCTTTGTTGGAGAGCCACTGAAGTCCATTACCTTGAGGCCATAACACTGGTTATTTTGAGGATTTTTTTTCCTTTGTTACTGTGCATGCATGTATGTGTGTTCATTTTATCTACCTCATAGGTCATTTCTATAGTCAAAGGAATATATTTCGGTTTCCTTCAGAGAGAAAAAAATTAATAAAATGGTATGACATTTAAGGGATTTGGTTTACTTAGGGAGCATGGCATCAGGGCACTTTGTTGTGCTAATTGCCTAGTGCTGATCCTCTTAGTTTCTGAAAGGATACTTTTTATTTCATTATTCTTTAGTCTTTGTTTTTCTTTGGAAATATTCTGGGGTGGGGATAAAAAATGATATAGGGAAACTATAAAGACTTGCAAAAAATTAATAGTATAATTACATTTGACACCAAAATATTTCAAGGCTTGTGCTTGTCCAGTCCTGCTTCACCCTAATGACTGATAACTGAAGTATTAGGTTTTATTAAGTAGAGCAGACAGGAACTCTCTGGAGATTAAAACCACCATCAGGATCTGTACATGCAAAAATAGAAGGACTATCCTTCCTTCCTTTTGTAGCTGACAGATAGGCCCATAATGAGCACATTTTGTAGCTGGAGAGAAAGAAAATGAAGATGAAAGAAAATCTTTTGAAGACTACGGAGAAGGGAGGGAAATTGCACTTACACAGCAAAACCCTTTAAATTGTTTCCTAAGCGACAGAAAAAAGAACACTGTTTAAAGGTCACATTGTCTTGTTTGAATTAGTGTGGCTTCCAGAAAATAAATAATCTGTATGGGGCATATGAATGTCTGCTAGCAACCACTTTTTCACAATGGACAAAGGAATTATACTTAAAATGTGATTAACATTGGTCACCACTGATACCGACTGCAAAGACTTCCAAGGTGGAGTGGTCCCTGTTCACCAGCTAAAGCATTTCTTAGGATTTCTAAGACAGTAAGACCAAAGGATGATTTTATGTTTTACTTTAAAGAATGTGTATGTAGATTTCTTAAGCATTCAAATATTTTTCTTTTATTGTTTTAAGTATTTTATACATAATGTGTTTTGATCACAGCCACCCCGTTCCTTCCCTCTAAGCAAAGTTTAAAACATTTTTTAATATGCCATATAAGTAAACACCCATTAAATAATCGTTTGAGAATTTTCTGTCTTTAAAAAAAGTCTAATTATGAGAAAATTTACTCTAAAGCCAAAATAAATTTTATGACTTTAACTGCAAATTGTCAAACTGTTCCTGAGGCTGTGAAAGGAAGGACTGCATCCATCACACTGTTATTTAAAATGAATTTTAACCCCTTAGGCTGACAACACACACAAACCCAGATTGCCATAAACGGAAGCCAAGAAGGCTGTTGGAAAATGAACTGCTACCCATTTCCAGTAGAAAACAAAGCACAGCAACAATACCATAATGAGTGACATTTGATGTTGAAAACAGACATAATCTAAATGTGACTGGGTGTTATTGTACATGGAACAGGGCAACTTNTGTTGCTTTCCATAATGGTGTGGCAGCCATATCATAAATCCACCCCAATTTAAGCAGCTCTTGATTCCGCTGTGCTTGAAGTCACCAATGTTCGTTTGGCCCCAGGGAACCACCCTGAAATCTCACAGGAAATGGTGGCTTGCTTTTTGATTTACTTTTTATTTCTTTTATTTTGATATTATAATTTCACAATTTCCTCCTTCCCTTTCCTCCCTCCAAGTCCTCTCATATGCCCCTCTATGCTCCCTTTCAAATTCTTTTTTATTAACTGTTGTTANATACTATATACATATGCATATGTATATGATGTATATGCTGTACATGAATATATTTCTAAATACATAAATGCATTCTTCTCAGTATACATAATGTTACTTATATGTATGTTTTCAGGGCTGGCAATTTGGTATTGGATAGCCAATTGGTGTGTTCTTCCCTGGGAAAAAATATTTCTCCCGTTCTCAGCATTCCTTAGTTGTCTATGGTTCTTTGAGTAGGGTTGAGGCCTCACGAGCTTTCCTTTGTCCACTTTAGCATGTCTATTGTTTTTGTTCAGCTCGTGTTGGTGAGACTTCATGAATGAAGCTTTTGGCATTACTAAGAGACACAGTCTCACACCAAAGACCCCATTCCTTTGGCTTTACAATGTTCCTCTCCCTTTCCCACAATGATCCCTGAGTCTTAAGTGAATGAGATTTTTTTTTTTTTTTGTAAATGCACCCATTAGTATTAAACTCCACAACTCTACAGTTTGATTGGTTTGGGTTTTCTATAATGGTCTCTATCTGCTGCAAAGAGAGATTTCTTTAATCAGAGGGAGAGGACTACACTTTTCTGTGAGAATAAAGACAAATATTTAGAATGTAGTTAGGAATTACACTGGTTTAGTAAAGTGGTATTTGTAGGTTCTTCTCCAAGATCCATGACATCACTAACCCTGTGTAGTTGGCTAGCAATCCAACTGTTGAGCATGTCTTAAGCTCAATTAGAAAAGTGTTGGTTACCCCCAAGGTATGTATGCCACTGCTGCNTCTTCAGGGTTACCCTGCATCCTTGTGGTTCATAGGCATCATAGCTGGGTAGCACTGTTGGTTGCTTCCCCCTTTCAAAGCTTACATGGCACTTTCTGGTGCCATGAGAATGAATCCTCAGGAAGAATGTATTCACGTAGTACTATCTCAGGGGCCTCTGTGTCTGAAGTACATGGTGTTATCAGCAATAGGGAATTACCTTCCATCTGGGGGGGACCAGGGGCAAGAGCAGTAGCCTGTAATGTTTTGGGGAGTTTCTTGGACAACCCTAACCAGAGTTTTTTTTTTATTAGAAAATACATTGAATCCTAGAATCTATATGCTGAAAATTGAGTTTCACTCAGAAGTCAACCTAGAAGCAAGTATTCTCAATCTTGTTCTGCTTATCATGATATATTCATTTTAAATTTTCNATCACCAGCTGTACAATTTTTAAAATAAGCCATTTCCTGTATTCTCTCAGATGCCAGTGGCTCAATTCTTAAACAGTGTTAATGGTGCATAATAGTTCCTAGTAGTATCTTGCTAAAGGAGCAAGATACTACTGTGTCTGTGTTGTCCCAGCCATTGCCAGTCCTGCTTTCTCTGTGATGTGGCTGGGTGCCCAGGGGATGAATTGACTGCTGCCTGGTAGAGGAAGAGAATCAAACAGTGGCACTTGGCAGGATCCTCTCCTCCTGCAGCTGTTGAATGCTTAATTAATTATTTCTGATGTGTTTCTTCAGCTGTGCTAGACAGGGCTAGCCTAACACAGCCAGAGCCTTTCTAGTGCTTAACACTGCACTTGAGTGTCAGAGCAATAACAAAGGGGACAAAGTGAAGTGACTTTTCCCCAGGACAGATGACGCTGCTGAAATGTTCTCAGTATATTTCCTGCTGTTCATGTGCATGAAGGCATATGTAGAGATCCTCATTGTAAACCTAACGTAGCAGCTTTCNAAGCGTACTAATTTTTGCACAGGTGTATGAGCTGATCAAATGGAGCCTTCGAGGAAAAGTAGCACCATTCAGATGGAGCCAGGGCAGAGCCTCCCTAAGGCTGAGCAGTAATGGTGGCCTCAGTGGGAGACTATACAGTAAAGGGATGGAGATGACTTTCTACATTCTGCTAAGAGAGACAGTCAAGGCCAATCCATCNGTGATTCCCCACCCTGGCATTAGATGTCCTATAACCATTCAGTACCGTATACTTGGTGAGTGTGTGTGCTAAGAAAAGCATTTTTGAGAGAGACAGACAAGCCTCACAGAAAGGACCTTCACTATCAGTGCTCCCCTCTGAGTAACTACATGGCTACAGACAACATGGGCTGCTTCTCTTATCTCATTTAGGCCTCCAATGGGTCAAATATAGACTGCTGACCCTGGATATATCCTACAATTTTAGAATAAACCTCCTGCAATTTCATCATTGAATACATAATCAACATATAAACCATAATCTAATATGCTCATGCTCACACATTCCACACTCAAGTCTACTTATTAGAAAGAATCAACCTCCACACTGAACCTTTCCCCATAGTGTTCTTAGGTTAAAAGGCAAAATAAGACTTATTTCTGTTTTCAAGATTTCTTTCCAAAAGACACTTGAGTAGATGTTGACCCAAAGTACTGACAATTGGGGGGCTTTGCTTCCCCGATAAGCTTTAGGAAAACATAAGAATTTAGGTCAATGTGTGTGCTGCGTAAACCTAAAGAGTTCTATGTGCTTTTCTCTTTTCCTACCTAAGAAAGTACAGCTTAAAAAACAAATCTTTGTTGAAAATAAAAATGCCTCCATTTCCCTCAGAAACCAACTGGAATCCATTCCTCCTTGCTCCTTTTCCAGCAAGATGTTTACTGATCGTAAGGAAGGCTATCCTTCATTGTTCCTGTGTACTGATGATAGCCTTTGTAGTACAAACAACAAAGCCATTAACATTTGATTTTTTTCTGACAGTTGTTCTGTTGTAATATAAATACTAATTTTGCTTAATTTTCATTCTTTTTAAAAGTATGGGTCCATAGCCANATACAGTGGTGTATACACTGTAATAGCGTGTGGGAGACAGAGGCGGGAGGGTAGTCAAAAGTTTGAAGACAGTCTTGTCTGAATAGCAAGTTCCAATGCAGTTGGAGATGTACAGAGATCCTTTCATTAAAAAGGAGAAAAAGATGAAAAGGAGACGGGGGAGGAGGTGTTGGAGAGGAGGGGGAAGAGGGAA
>LZPO01045652.1:6831-26257 GCA_001675575.1 Neotoma lepida | reverse complement strand
TCTAAGATACCATCTAAGACACCACAGATGCCAGTCCAGACTACTATATCCAGAAAAATTATCATAGTCAATGGAGAGAGAAAAAGATTCTGTGGTGAAACCAAATTTAAGTAACATGTATCTACCAACCCAGCTCTACAGGAGGCACTAGAAGAAAAATTTCAATCTGAAGAGGTTAACTACACCCAAGCAAACATTAGTAAATAATCCAAGCCTAGTAAATCCAAAGAGGAAGTAAAACATACAGCATAACAACAACATAATAATAATCAATAAACACTGCTCATTGATAACTCTCAATAGTAATGGTCTCATTTACCCAATAAAAGGACAGAGACTAACAGATTGGATGAGGAAACAAGATCCATCTTTCTGCTGCACCCAAGAAACAAACCTTATCATTAGGACAGACATAACTTCAGGGTAAAAAGATGTTCTGAAAAAGAAATGCTAAGTAAATAGATCCAAGAAGAAAGCACTTATAGTTATTTAAACAGCTGACAAAATAGATTTCATGCCAAAACTAATTCTAAAAGGTAGGAAATGATACTGTATACTCATTAACGGAAAAATCTGTGGTGATATTTTATTTGTGCACCTCAATAAAGCTTATCTGGGGATCAGAGGAAAAAGCCAGTCACTATATTAAACATAGAGGTCAGGCAGTGGTAGCACATATCTTTAATCCTAGCATTCAGGAGGCAGAGACTCATCTGGATCTCGGTGAGTTGAAGGCCACACTGGGAATAGACCAGACATGGTGGCACATGCCTTTAATCCCAGCACTAGTTAACCATAGAAGTCTTGAGGTCTATACAGACAGACAGACAGAAAGTAATAGAGCTGGCCGGAAAGAGGAAGTGATGTAGCTGCGTGGAGAGAGGAAGTGAGATGGCAGGGCACAGAAAGGTATATAGGTGTGAGTATACAGAAAGTAGCTCTCTCTTGGGCTGAGGATTTCTTAGCAGTAAGAACTTGTGGCTTGACTTGTTCTATTCCTCTGATCTCTCAGTTTTCACCCCAATATCTGGCTCCAGGTTTTTTATTAGTAAGACTGTTTAGCAATTCATGCTACAAAAATCTACCAAGCAGATATTCAATTCTAAACACATATGCACCAAACGCAGGCACTGGAGTTCATAAAAGAAGCACTACTACTGTTTAAATCACATATTGACCCTTATGCACTGATACTCAGCACTCCACTCTCATCAATAGACAGGTCATTCAGACAAAACTTAAAATAGAGAAATTCTAGGGTTAAATAATGTTATGAACCAAATGGACCTAGCAGATACCTACAGAATATTTCACTCAAACACTAAAGAATTTACTTTCCTCTCTGCAGCTCAAAAACTTTGTGCAAAATTGACACCAAGCAAATCTGAAGAGATATGAATAAATGGAAATAACACCCTGCATCCAATGGATTAAAGTTGGATACAACAACAATAGAAACAGCAGAATGTATGCAAATTCAAGGAAACTGAATCATTCACTATGGAAATAAAAAGGGGTCAAGATAGAAATCAGTAAGGCATTAATGTGCTTTTTAGAATTAAATGAAAACATAACATACCCAAACCTATGGAAACCAATGAAAACAGTTCTAAGAACAAGTTAAAGGAAACGAAACAAAACTGGAGTGATTTCATATTATTTACTTAGCAAGACACCTTCAGAACAACAAGGAGGAACAAAAGAAGAAGTCAGCAAAAATAATCAAACTCTGGAATGAAATCAATGAAATACAAACAATAAGAATGACAAAAAGCATTAGAAAGAAACAAATGCAGTTAGTTCTTTGAGAAAATCAGCAAGATTGATAAACTCTTGGCAAAATTAACTAAAAGACTGAGAAAGAAGATACAAATTAAAAAATAAAAGATGAAAAGAGGACATAACAACAAACACCAAGAAAATCCAGGAAATAAAAAAGCCATACTTTAAAAATTTGTCTTCCACCAAACTTGGAAACTTGAATGAAATGGATAAATTTCTTGATATATACTAACTACCAAAGTTAAATCAAGATCAAACAAGCAATTTAAAAATACTTAAACCCCTAGTGAAATAGAAGCAGTAAATAAAATTTCCCCCCACCAAACAAACAAACAAACAAACAAAAACAAAAGCAAACAACAAAATCCTCAGGGCCAGCTGGATTCATTGCAGAATTCTACCAGACCTTCAAGGAAGAATTATACTCCTCAAACTATTTTTCAAAATAAGAACTGAAAGAAAATTTTCTGACTCTTTTTACTAAGCCATTATTATCCCAATACCAAAACCATACAAAGACTCAACCAAAACCCAAAATATAGATTAGAATTTCTTAGGATCTTAGATGCAAAATTTCTCAATAAAATAGTCTCAAACTAATAAAAAAATACATAAAAATTATCCATCATGATCACATAGGCTTCATCTCGCAGATGTAGGGATGGTTCATCATATGTAAGTCAGTAAATGTAATCCATGACATAAACAGACTGAAAGACAAAACCACATGATCATCTCATTAGATGCAGAAAAGGTCTTTGACAAAATCCAACATTCTTTCATGATAAAAGTCCTTTGAGACACTAGGGATAAAAGGGACATACCTCAAAGTAATAGAGACAATTTACAACAAGCCAATAGCCAACATCAACCTAAATGAAGAGAAAATCAAAGCATTTCCACTACAATCACGAACAAGACAAGGATGTTCACTCTTTCTATACCTACTCAGTGTAGTACTTCAAATCTTAGATACAGCAATAAGATATCCAAAGGATACCACTGGATACCAATAGGAAAAGAAGTCAAAATATCTTTATTTGCAGAAAATGTGATTTTATGCATGAGTGACCCTGAATACTCCACCAAGAAACTTCTACAGATGATAAACATTTTCAACAAAGTAGCAGGATACAAAGTTAACACACAAAAAATCAGTAACCTCTCTATATGCGAATGACAGACAGAGAAACAAATTATGGAAACAATACCTTTCACAATTGGCTCAAAACATATCTTGGGATAACTCTAACCAAGCAAGAATAAGGCTTGTATAATAAAGGGTTTAAACATTGAGGAATGAAAATTGAAACTGAAGAAGACACCAAAAGATGGAAATATCTCCCATGCTTATGGGTCAGTTGAAGATTAATATTGTGAAAATAGCCATCTTACCAAAAGCAGTCGTCAAATTCCATGCAATACCCATCACAATTCCAACACAATTCTTCACAGGAATTGTGAAGAATTTATAGGAAAATAAATCTCAACTTCATATAGAAACACAAAAAAATAGGATAACTAAAAAAGATCACGAATAGTAAAATGAGATATTTTACTATTGTGAGGTATCACCATGCTTGATCTCAAATTGTATTACAGAGCTAAGTAATTAAAAAAAAAACCAGCATACTGTTGATGTAAAAACAGATATACTGATCAATGGAATCAAATTGCACACTTTGACATAAGTCCGCAAATCCATCAACACCTGACTTTTGACAAATAATCCAAAAATACTCATTGAAAAAAATACAGTCTCTTCAACAATTGGTACCAATCAAACTGGACGGCTGCATGTAGAACAATGCAAATATATCCATATTTATCACCTTTCACACAACTTAATTCCAAAACCTTAACATAGGGCCAAATATCTCAAATCTGATAGAAGAGAAAGTAGGGAATAATTTGGCACTCATTACTATAGGAAAGGACATTCTAAACAGGACACAGATAGCACAGGTACTAAGAACAACAACTAATAAATGGGACCTCGTGCAGATGAGGAACTTTTGTGTGGCCATCATTTTGTCAAAGTGGCTGCCTAGAGAATAGAAAAAGACTTTTACCAATTACATAACTGATAAAGGGTTAGTATCCAGAACATACAAAGCACTAGAAAGGATTGAACATCAAGAAAACAAGGAACCCAATTAAAAAAAAATGTTGTACAGAACTAAACAGAGGTTTTCAAAAGATGAAACACAAATGGTTGAGAAACACTTAAACAAATGTTCGACCTCTTTAGCCATCAGGAAAATACATATTAAAACTATTTTGAGATTCATGTTATTCCAGTCAGACTGGCCAATCTGATCAATACAACAAATGAGAGCTAATGATGCTGAGGATGTTGGGTAAGGAATTGCTGGAGGGAATGCAAATTTGTACAGCCATTGTGGAAATCAGTATGGCAGTTCCTTGGGGACTGGGAAAAGATATACCTCAAGATCCAGCTATAACATTCTTGGGTATATACCCAAAGGACTGTATATCCTACTACAGAGATACTTTCTCATTCATGTTCACTGCTGCTCTGTTAAGAATAGTCAGAATTTGCAAACAGCCTAGATTTCCATCAATTGATAGATGGATATTCAGATGTTAAGAAAATTGAAATTATGAAATGGATAGGATCAGAAAAAAATCGGTCTGACTGAAGTAATCCAGACCAAAATCAGACAAATGCTGTGTATTTTTTCCTATTTGTGGATTTAAACTTTTAAGCTTTTAATATGTTTCTACAATCCAAATAACCACAGAGGTTGTGTATAGAGTAAGGGACTAGGAGGTAGGAAGAGATTTCCCAAGGAAGGAAAAATAGAATATGGTCTTATAAAGGGATAGGGCAAGCTAGACTAGGGGGATTAAACAGGGATGAATGTAGAGGAGAGCAAAGGATGGAATGCAGGGAGTGACCACGGCTAAAGACCATTTCAAAACCACATGGAAACCTAAATGCTATAGAAGCTTCCTCAAGTACATGCATATAGGAAAGGAATATGAATCAAATTAGCAAGTAATAGGGGGAGAGAATAACCCAAGTAGACATTGTATGTGTGGTAGTTTGAAAGAAAATGGCCCCCATAGAAAATGACACTATTAGGAGGTGTGGCCTTGTTGGAAAAAGTGTGTCAATGCGGGAGTGGGCTTTGACATCTCTTTTGCTTAAGTTTATCTCAGTTTGACTTTTAGTTGACTTTTTGCTGCCTTCTTGTCAAGATGTAGGACTCTCAGCTGCCTGCATGCCACCATGCTCCACATCATGATGATGATGAACTGAACCTCTGAACCTGTAAGCAAGCCACCCCAATTAAATGTTTTCTTTATAATGGTTGCCATGGTCATGGTGTCTCTTAATGGCAATAAAAATCCTAACTGAGACTGTATGTTACCAAGTAAAACCTCAAGGGCCAGGACTATGTTATAACTTGTTGATCAGTTGGCCAAAGGGACCCAATGAAAACCCCTCAAATTTCACAGGCTATTTGACAAGGATGTTGGTTGTTTTCAACACTCTGATAGTAATGCTCTACTGCAGAAGATGGCACTTATCAAAAAGGGAAAAGTTGAGCTGCTGCATAACTAGAAGCTTCACCTCTAATGACTACTTTCATAGTACTGGAAGGTACCATGCATTTTAACAGAGGAAAAGGGGAGTCATCAGTATCAGGCAACTACAAACCCTGTGACCTACAACAGTGATCACCCTGCAAAATATATTTGTTCAGTAATGGTACAAGTGTTATTGGAGTAACCAAACACTTTTACATTTTGATTTAAGGTCCAGCCAGTGAGATGAACCCATACCTTACATTGCTAAAGTGGCCAGAAACCTGATATAAGATAGTTCATAGGCCTATCGGAAAACATAATACTATTATTCTGCTAAAGAAACATAGCAATGTAATGGCTCCTAATGACATATTGCTATAACCATAGGTCAGTGCCTCACTTAACCCACATCAGAGAAGCTTATTCTTATAGTAGATGTAAATTAATACAGAGATCCACAAATTAGCAATGCAGAGAATGAGAGACTTTGGAGAACTCAGTCCTAAAAGGAGTGTCATTCTCAAAGGCTTCCACCTCCTCCCTCCAAGGCTCAGGGACCTATGCAGAAGAGGAAATGGAGATTATTATAGACTGAGGTTATGGATGATAACTAGGAAACTGTCTTCCTGACACAAAAGGACTGATGTACATATGAACTCACAGAAGTTCTAGCAGCACACAAAAGACCTGCAGAGTTTCAAGCCAAACTGGATCCTTCTCTAGAGAAGCAGGAGTGGACACAGCATTCTACCTCGAACCAAGAAACTATCTGCAATTGATAATGGCAAAAGGAAAAGCATTTTTTTGCAATGCAGTCTCACTGGGAATATGAACCATACTTCAGGACAGGCCCCATACCCAGCATCAGTTGGTTAACACAAAGTGATCTCAATGGTATATTTTTAGACTTTTTGTTTCAGTTTGTTTTGTTTTGGCATTTTTAAAATCTTATTTACTTGTTTTGATTTTCATTTTTGTGTTTTTGTGCTTTTTGTTTTTGTTTCTGTTTTGTATTTTTTGTTCCTTTTGAAAGAGAGAGTAAGAGAAAAAGAACATAAAGGTGGGTTGCTAGGGAGGTTGGAAAAATCCTGGGAGAATATGGGGAAGGGGGAAACATGATCAAAATATATTTTATGAAAAAATAATTCAATAACAATTTTAAAAGTCGTAGTTGGATTATCTTTGCCATTATAATGGAGACATTAGCATGAGTCTGGCTTCCTTTACACTTTTATCCAAAAAAATCATGATATCCTGGGCAAGTGAATTTTATTTCAACAACCACTAATTGGGTATTAAGTCAGGAGTATTGGTATATTTAGCCTAGAGGGCCTGGTTATGAACCATGCATGCAATCTTTTAAAAACATCACCATANATACATTGATGTTCTTCATATTTTTCTCTTTAAAACAATAATAACAGGTAATATCAGATTTTAAGTATTACAGAACATGGCTTAATCATTACCAATATCTTTGTATTTATAAACTCCTATGTAACATGAATAATATTGTTTTATATAAATATATACATACATATATATATCACATTTATATGTGTATTTCCATTAACCATGTGTAAGAGAATTTATTTCATAGATGTTTGGCTATTCTATAACTAAAATCACTCCATGTAGGATCCTGGTTTAGTTATTATGTTACTAAACATGATAAAATTATCATACAAATAACTGTTTAGGTACATGTATTCTCCTTTAATCTGTGACTATATTTAGTAAAATTATTGCTTCCAAGAATTTTACAAACATGTATTTATTTAGTCATTCATTCATTTATTTACTTATTTACTTATTTACTTATTTACTTATTTACTTATTTACTTATTTACTTATTTATTTATTTATTTATTTATTTATTTATTTATTTATTTATTTATTTATTTATTTGCTGTTTTAGGGGCTTGAACCCAGAGTTTGACACATGCTAGGCCTGCTAGGCAAATACTCTATCACTGAACCATGCTTCTTGCCCTACTTTCTTTTATTTTTAATTTTTTTACAGATTCCCCTCTCCTCCCCCTCCAAGGCAAGGTCTCCCATGGGGAGTCAGCAGATCCTGGCATATTCAGTTGAGGCAGGACCAAGCACCTCCTCCCTGCACCAAGGCTGCACAAAGTGTCTCACCATGCTTGCCCTACTTTCAAGAGTTTTACAATAGGTCCCATACATCCTACACATTGTCTCCAATATTAACGTATTAACAATATATCACGTAAAGTTGACAATTAATTCAAGGTTGACCAATGTTGATATGTGACAAATTATTCCATCTCATGGTGTCTCCAATCTTCTAGTTCTTTGTAAATTTCTTTTTGAAGTAACTGTTAATCCATGTTCAGCTGTACCAAATACTAGGAAAAGCATTTTTTTGTAAAATTCACCCACTTCACTCTGTGGTGATACATTCAAGATCTGTACAATAGTGAGATTTGTGCAGCCAGGGCAGAACATCATCAAGAACATAGGATCCTTCACTTTGTCACATCTTCCCAGTTCCTCTCTGACAGTTCCTATTTCTCATTTTTTTTTTATTTTGAAGAATCTAGTAACTGACTTTTTATCATTAGGAATAATTGATGGGAGTTGAGGCTACTACTCACTGTTTAATCATTTATCTAGCACACAAGAAGAACTGGCTTCCATTCTCCAGTTGCACAGAGGTTTGTGCCTTTCTTTGTATTTCATCTATCATACTCTGCTTTATTACTGAGTCACATTCCACAGCAACCTGTGGCAATTCACTCATCTGATGAAAGGTATTTGAGCTGTTCCTAGTTAGGAGGTCATTAACAAGAAAGTTAACATACACACATGTTCAGGTTCTGTGGGAACGCGTTTCCATTCTTCTTAGGTAATGTTCAAGAGTTCAGTTTTTGGACTATGTATCATGACTCTATGCTTTTAACAAACTGCCAAAATATTCTAAAATGTCTTTGCTGTTTTATATTCTTACCAGCAATGTATTCATGATCTATTATTCTCTACATANTCTCCAATATTTGGTATTAGCAATAATTTATTTTTTTATTCCATCAGTTGAAATGCCTATTTCCCTCATTTTTATTCTTTCTTATGGTTTCATTGTCCAGATCATAATATAATCACAGCTCTTTCTTCCTTTTCCTCCCTTCGAAGTCTCCTATATGGACCTCCCACTCTCCATCAAAGCTGTAGTCTCTTTTTTCACTAATTGTTACTGCATACATACACACATACCTGTATATATGTATAAACACACGCATATACACACACATATATGTATATATATGTATATATATATATATATATATATATATATATATATATCCTGTTCAGTCCATATAATGTTACTTGTATATGTGTTTTCAAGGCTGACCTATTGACACTGGACAACCAATTGGTATTTTCTTCACTGGGGATGAACATTCCTCCTGCTCTCAAATTTCCTAGTTTCCTAAAGTTCTTTGTTAGGGTCAAGGCCTAAGAGGCTTTTTTCTGTCCACTTTGGCATGTCTTAGTGTCATACTCCTTTAGCTCATGTTTTGACAGTCATGTTGGTGAGACTTCATGGGTGTAGCTTCTGATATTACCAGGAAACACAGTATCATAGGAAAGTCCCTAATCTTCCTGCTCTTATAATCTTTCTAACCCCTCTTCCACAAGGTTCCCCAAGCCTTAAATTAAGAAGTTATTTTGTGGGCATATACATTGGGGTTGGGCTCCACAACACTATATTTTGATTGGTCTCCATCAGTTGCAAAGAGAAGTTTTCTTGATGAAGGATGAGGACTACACTTATCTGTAGGTACAAGAACCAATATTTAGAGTGTAATTTAGGGATTATACAAGTATAGCAAAGTGTTGGTTATAGATTTTCCACAAAGATCTATGACTTCCCTGGTACTGGGTAGTTGGATTGGTTTCTAGTACCAGACAGATTTTCTCTTTTGTTGAGTGGGTCTTAAGTCTAATTAGACAGCTGTTCATTACTGCTAAGGTATGTGTGCCTGTTGGGAGATATTCAATCACATTTTGAATCCAGAGTTAGCATTTGCATTAATTCAATAAAATTAACCTTGGGTCAGGAGGCTCAG
The DNA here is from genome assembly GCA_001675575.1 of Neotoma lepida. Taxonomy (NCBI): domain Eukaryota; kingdom Metazoa; phylum Chordata; class Mammalia; order Rodentia; family Cricetidae; genus Neotoma; species Neotoma lepida. The sequence continues at coordinate 16,823 of LZPO01045652.1, read as the reverse complement.
TTAGCAATTAGTTGACAGAAAGTAATCATAGATCATCAGAGGGCATCTGGAAGAGATAGAGATATGCACCTGAGGTAGTAGGGAGGGATTTTGAGTGGTGATGTTCTTTGTTTATTTTGGTTGAGTAGAAGGACATGGTTTGGGGGAGAAGCCAGCAAGAAGAGAAGGTTAGCTAGTTGTTACTCAGCCTTTCTGAGCTAGCAGTTTTTCACCCCAGCCTTTGAACCCCCAGTCTTATTTATAAATAAAACAGTAGAGACTTAGTTAAAACTACCTTTAGTGGCAGTGACAAAGCAGGTACCTGTAGGAACAAAATTCCTGCCAGACTGCAGCCTGAACAGCCAGGCTGCTGTCAGAGAGATAGGCTGGTAACTGTGGAGTTGCAATTGCTGGCTGAAATAGCAGTAGATTAAGTCACAGTCACTGTGCAGAAGATAAAACAACATGTTCCACTGCTGAACCTTTAGGGTTATTGTGGCATGCTGGTTGTACTTGTGGTTCACAGGTGTCATAGCTGGGTAAGACTCTTACTTGCTTACTTACTTTGGAAGCTTACATGACACAGGAAGAAGCATTCAGGTCAGTTCCAGCTGAGGGACCTCTAGGTTCTGCATTTGAAGAGCTTGGTGTCTTCAGCAATAGGGAATTACCTTCCACCTCTGTGGAGGCAACCAAAGGCAACAGCAACACACTGTCATATTTTGGGCATGTCTTAGACAACCCTGACCAACAACTCAAGAGGGGTTCTCATGCTTGGTGTTGGGGGTTTTGTTGGATGGTCTTTGACTCTTGGAGGGAACATAGTCCAGATGAGATGTGTGTCTGTGTGTGTGTGTGTGTGTGTGTGTGTGTGTGTCTGTGTGCGTGCATTATTATGCTTTTCATTTAAAGTAGTTAATAGTATAACTCCTTATGACTTTTTCAAACATCCTCAGTGTTATTTTTGCCTTCCTCTCTTCTCTGTTTTTATCCCCTTCTCCTCCCTAGTTAGAGTCCACCTTTTCCCATTTCAACGGGAAACGATCAGATCTGTTGTACTCTGTTATTCTCTCTCTATTGCTTTCTCATACCTCTCCAACTTGGTAATTGTCCTTTTCGTTTGTTTTGTTTGTTTGTTTTTAGGAAATAAAAGGGTTTATTTCAGCTTACAGGTTACAGTCCATCTTTGAGCGAAATCAGGGCAGGAACAAAAGCATGGACTTGAAGCAGAAACCAGGGAGGAATGCTGTTTGATGGCTTTCTTACATAGCCCTCAATGCGCTAGGCTATACTAAGTCAGTGAAAATCCAGACCAACCCCCACAGACATGCCAACAGGCCAGTCTTTTCCAGGCATCTCTCAATAGAGATTCTCATCTCCATTGCTGCGAGGCTGTTTCAAGTTGACAGACAAAGTTAACTAGGACTTTCCATTCCTTGTCAGCATGACACACAAACACATCACCTGCAAGCCATTCGTTCCTTGTTCTCCAATTTCTTATGTAAATACCATAATATAAAACACTGTGTAAGTTTTAAAAATCCCACAATCTTTCAAAATTACTACACTTCAAAAGTCCAGAGTCTCTTTAACAACAATAACAACAAAAATAAAAAAACAGTCTATTAATTGGGTCTGGTAAAACAAACTAAAAAGTTAGGTATTTTCTTATTCTACAAGGGAATAATGGAGTACAGAAATATTCAGATGGGAACAATACCAAAATCNAGCTTTACTAATCCAAATTCTACAGCACAATATCCAGCATCTGATACTCATGTAATCTTCTGGGCTCGAAATGGATGGGGCATTCCTCCCTCTCCAGCTCTGCCACATGCAACACATGCAGTGCAGCTTTTCTCAGGATTAGTCTAGCTCTACTCCATATCTGTGCTTCACCTCAGTAGATGGACCATGGTCTTGGTATCTGCAGTATTCTGTGGCGCTCTTTTCACCTCCTATTCCACAGGTTTCCCTATGTCCTGAGGGGAGGAGTTTGATTGGAGAGGTCTTGTTTAGGGTCGAGGGTTGAGTGTGGTAATTGTCCCTTTTTACTTTCCTGGTTTCTGAAATTACTCCTGGATATATGCTCCCCTCTGAAGATTTGGAGCTAACAGTCTCTGATGAGAGAACATGCAACATTTGTCTTTCTGGATCTGGACTACTTCATTCAATAAGATATTTTTTAGTTCCATCCATTTACTTGCAAAAAATGTGGAACACTTCATGAATTTGTGTCTTATCCTTTCTTAAAGCCATGCTNACATTCTCTGTATTGCTCTAATTTTAGTATATGTGCTGCCAAACTGAGCGCCATGTAATTCTTTTCATCTATTTAAAATTTAGTTTGCTAATGTTTCGTCAAATATTTTACATATATATTCATAAGTTGATTTATAGCTGTGATGGTATATTTGTTTGGGATAAGTAATGCTCAGTGAGACAAACATTTTATGTGTGTCTGTGAGAATATTTCCAGAAGACCTTAGCCTTTGGATTATTGAACTAAGACAAGTAAATAGTCATCTCCAGTGTTCGTGAACATTATCTAATCTGTTGGGGGCTTAAACAGGAAAAAAAAGCAAAACAAATAATTCACTCTCTTTTTGTGTGTGTGTGGTTGGACATCTCTTCTCTCCTATTCTCAGCCAGTGATATTTAGGTTTCTGATTTGTAAAGTCAGTTTGATTTATACTACTGATTTTTCTAGCCAACTAGTTTACCAATAACATATTGTAAGAGGATCCCCACAGTGATTTGAGTTAATTTCCATCACATGCACAAGTTCTTTCTCTCTCCTGTTTTTCTGGAGAAGTCTAAAAGAAAATTACCTTTGCACTATGCATACTCTTCTCAGGTTAATTCTTTTTCCTACTCTTCCTAATCCTTTTTGTATTTTTTGTTTACGCAAATCAGAGACAATCCGAGTAATACTGACTTAATAACAAGGTTTGGTAAGTGTTCTGTCTTTTGTTTTCCAAGACAAACTTTGCAGACTTGGTGATATTTTGCTGTTTTCCCTACATTCCTCTCGACAGAGCTTTGATTATTCATTTAAACCTCTTCTTTTGTTTGCATATGTTTACTACAATAAATTTCCCGACAGCAATGTTTTAGCTGTTTCCCATAAATATTGATTTATTGTATTCCATTTTCACTCAGTTTGATAGTGTTATATTGCCCTTGAGACTTTCTCTTTGAACCATGAACTATTCAAAGAGTGTTGTTTGTTTTCCAAATGTTTGAAGATTTCCTGTTACATTTCTGTAAATGATTTCCAAGTTTATTGTATTTGATGTTATTAATTCTATTCTATTTGATTTCAAGACTTTTCAATTTCTTGAAGCATTTCCTGTTACCAAGCTTGTTCTTTATCATATGTTCTTTTATCATATCTAATGTAGTAACTGGAAGATAATGTGCATTCAATCTTATTAAACAGAGAACTCCATGAATATTGGCCAAGATACTTTGAATGGTATTAAACTTATGCTTACTGATTTTTTCTACTTATGAATTTTTTTTAGAGAGAAATGTTTAGTTGTCCCACTAGACTCGTATATTTTTCTATTTCTCTCTTCAGTTTGATCAGTTTTAATTTCACAAAATTTACTGCTGTACTCTTTGGTTCATCCACATCAAGGATAACTAGGTCTGATTATAGTAACTAGTCAGTTTATCCACAATTATACATGGTACTTCTCAGTCAAGGATTTTCTTTACTCCAAAGACAATTTTATAACATATTGATATAGTCATAGCTTCCCTTTATTGGATTAATATTTATTTGATTTATCTTGTTCCAGTTTTGATTCATCTAACATGAAATNGCATAAAGTTGTACTGGGTCTAGTTTTAGTTTTCAATTCATCTGCCAATCTCTTTTCTAATTGGTATCTTAATTACTTGTGTTCAGTGTGGTTACTTAGAGCTGAGAGCTTAAGCTTAATTTTGTGTTTCATTGGTAGTATCCCCATCATTCAGTTTTTTCCTTTTTAGATTCTCTGCCCATCTATGTATTACTTCAATGATGTTTTGAAGTCTGTGATTTTAGTCTATCCCTTTGTACATCATCTTAGTTACTCCAGATACTATATTACAAACTGACAAATCCTCACAATCTGTTCAGCTCATCCTTTCTGCCTGCTAAGTATAGAATTACTTCCTTTTCATTCTCCATGTAAGAGGCACATCAGATAATATTATAATTTTTGTTCCAAATGTCAAACTTAAGAAATTCAGAGGACAAAGCAACTATCATTTTTATGGACAACTTTTATTTTCCCATTGATTTTCCTTTATTTCTGATTTTTCAAGTCTCTTTTTGAAATATTATATCATTTATATTTAAATAGCTTTCCTAAGCTTTAATCTGGTCTATTCACACATTCTTAGTTTCCCTCATCTGAGAATGTCTATATTCACATATATTCTTCCTGAAAAATTCCAAAGTGAAAGTTTTATATAGAGTATGATGTTGCTTTCTTACTATAATTTATATTATCTTTTACTCCAATTTGTGCAATTTTTATCCTATAAGATGCTATTTCCTTCTCATTTTTAAGACATCTTCCTTTATATTTATTTTTCAGAAAGTTGGTGATAATATGATTTAGAGTTGACCTCTTTAGATTTATAGTTGCTAGGTGTCAACAATCCCAGAGAAGCTAGGTAAAGAGGAGGACATTAAGAGGGACACACATGGATTGCCCCAGGAATGGGAAAGGGTTAAGATCTCCTGGGTAAACAGAGAGTGGGGGATAGAGGGGAGGGGAGGGGAGATGGGAACATGAAGGCTTGAGATGACTGAGTCGAGGTAGAGATGGGGAGGGAGAGCAATGAAAGAGATATCTTGACAGAAAGTACCATTTAGGGGATGGGGAGAAATCTACAGCTAGGGAAAATCCCAGGAACTCACAATATTGTCCCCAGCTAAGACTCACAGCAATGGTAGAGAGGGTGCTTGAACTAGCCTTCCCCTGCACTCAGATTGGTGTCTACCCTAATTGTCATTATAGAGCCTACATCCAGTGATTGATGGAAGCAGATGCAGAGACCCACAGCCAAGCAGTTGGCCAGGATCCTGGAGTTCAGTTGAAGAGAGGGAGGAAGGATTATAGGAGCAAGGGAGGACAGGATCATGATAGGAAAAACCACAGAAATAGCTGACCCAAGCTAGTGGGAGCTCATGGACTCTGGACTGACAGCTGGGGAGCCTGCATGTGACTGCACTAGGCCCTCTGAATGTGGGTGAAAGTTGTGTGGCTTGGTGTGTTTGTGGGTCCCCCAGCAATGGGACCAGGACTTATTCCAGGTACATGAACTGGCAATGCCTTACACAGCCTTGATTCAGGAGGGAGGGCCTAGGCCCATCCCCAACTTGATATGTCAGCCTTTGTTGACTACCCAAGGGAGGCCTTACCTAACACTATGTGAAAGGGATGGGGTTGGGATGGAGGGAGGTGGAGGAGTGGGAGAAGAGGTGTGAGGGGGAACAGGGGTTGGTATGTAAAGGAAAGAAAAAAATTAAAATAAAAAAGAATGAAAGTATCCCAGGATGCCCTCTAATTCATTAAATCCCTCCTCAAGCTTATAAGTACTGATATACACCAACATGCATGAAGCTGTGTCTTTACAGTGTATTTTCACTGTTGTTCATATGGAATCAGTTCTATTCTTCATCCTTCAAGTTCATTACTTTCTTTCCCATTGGTCTATTCCATATAAAGGCTTACCCACTGAATACTTTATTTGAGGTGTTACAACTTTCTATTTGATTTTCCTTTATGCATTCTTTGTTCAAAGTGCCCATGCCTGGTGGTGAGTTTCTATTTATTATTAGTTGCAAGAATGATCACTCTTACTTGTTACAGCATTTTTGTTATGAGGCCTTTGAAGTCTTTTTCAGATCATTCTAATATCTTTATTATCTCAGTGTTTGAATCTATTAATGGTTGCTTGCTTCAATGTAGTTTGAGCTATTGTGTGTTCTTGGAAATACAAGTNGATTTTATTGAAACTCTGGCTCTGTATTATGATCTGTGACTCTAGATCTTAAATTTATATTTTAGCTGTCTTCCATGGTCTCTACTCTGGTATGGAAAAAAAGTTATGGCACTTCTTCATTCTTGTCAGATGCATGCAAACATCCAGGTTCCCCATTTGGTTTCTACTGATATCCAAGTGTGAGATCTCCTTAACGTTGATGAATGGGAGTTAGAGCTTTGGGTCANCACTTGTCCTCCACTGGTAACTTTCTGGGGAGAGGACAATAGTAAACTTGATATTTTCATATTTATATCAATGTTTAAGGAATATTGTTATTGTTTCTGAGATATGTAGAAATTCCCATGTAATCCTTAGCTCTCCTGTGGCACAATCTCAATACGATAAGAAATTGAAGATAAAATGCAAGGTTCTTCAGTAGATCTTACAGAAATGAAGTCTCAACTCTGATAGGGATGAAAATGTAGCTCTTGATGTTAACATCTTTTATATTTTATTATGTGTCAAGACTTGATTCCGTCAATGGGGCCAAGTGGCTCATTGAGCAGATTGACATATGTGATGTCTGCTTACATTTTTTATTACTTTAATTTCCTGTAGTTGTGATAAAACAATCTGACAAAAACTACTTAAGGGAGAGAGGTTTTATTTGTTTTATAATTTTGAGTTACACTTCGTGGTGGCAGGGGAGTCATAACAAGAAGAGCTTGAGAGAACTGTTCACAGGGCATCCACAGTCAAGAACAGAAAGCAATGAATTAATGCTGAATTAATATATGCATTCTAGTGCCAGCTTACTGTCTCCATTTTTTACATGGTTCANAAACCCCTGCCTAGGGAATGATGCCACCTATAGTGGAGGGATTCACCTCCACTATAATTAATTATAGTATAATTAACTCAGTCAAGACAAACCCACAAACCTCCCTAGATATACCCAAAGGCCAGCCTAATCTAGACAACCCCTCACTAAAACTTCTTTCCTAGGTAATTCTAGACTGTCAAATTGACAAAAACAACAACAAAAACAAAAACATCACAGTCTGTGCTAGTCAAGGTAGAGATGGAGGTGTGNAGCCTTTTATAATTTATTTTTGCTAAATAGAACAGATAATGTCTAAATGTTTTCTGTTTTATTACTCTATCTCATTGAAGTCCTTTGGCTGTAGAGATATTATTGTCATTTTCTTGCTTTTATCTCTATACTTACCATCTTTGAATTGCTGTTATCTTCAGTTCCAATCTAGGATCTATGATGCCAAATGACAAGCCAGGGAACACAATGAAGTTTTTAATCTGTCGATCTCCTTAGCTTTAAAATTGAATCTTATTGTAAGTACAGCACTCAGGATTTTCTACTGTTTTTAGCAAGAGAAATAGGGAAACACATTAGTCTATTTTTATGGGAATGGAATTCTCCCATAAATGAAAAGCTCTCAAGGTAGAAATGCTTCTACTTTGTATTTAATTTCTTATTTTCCTAATTATATCAGTCTATAGAAAATCTGGGGAGTTTATTTTTCCTTTTAACCTCTACACCATGTAGCTCTGGGTTTGTATTCTGACTGTGGTCATTTAGTTTCTTCACCTTTAAAATGAGAATAAATGTAGCTATTGGCAGTATACTAGTAAGAACTAAATAGAACATTTTACGGAATGTCTCACATATAGTGACTCAAAATGAACACTATTAATATTAACAGATACATTAGTTTTTTTTTTCCAGCTGTTCTTAAACTTCATTAAAAAATACAACAAAAAGCTGCTATCTAAGCCACAGGAGGATCTTTGGTTGAGAGTAAAAATTTATGGAATATGTGTCAGTAACCTGGAGCTGGAATTGGATAAAGGGATTATGATCAGAATTTTAGACACAAATCTCTATTATAATTATTCATTTCAGCATCCACCAAAAGTTCCAGGCTGAGAAGCAGAGTGAAGCAAGCCAGCTCACACATTTAGTCTTGTGATAAATGACTTCATGCTGAGAGGATTCCACTCTGATGCTAAAAGCGCATTATATTATAGCAAAAAAAGGAAATGTCAAAACAGCTCCTGGATTTGAGGAGAAAACGTGCCTGTCATATGTCTTCATTGGCCTGTCTTTTTACAGAACTTCAAATAGAGACTATTATTGTGCTATAGTTGATGTATTTCCTTCCAAGGCTTGGGAAATGTCCTAAAGATAATCTTGAATGTTTCTCATATCTTAGGGTTTACTCTTTTATGCTGAAGAGTGTTGTCCTCTGATCCTATTCAATATACCAGGCTATAACGAGAATTCTGAAAAGGACAGACCCTTCGAAGGGCCTTGGAACATTTTATCAGTGGTTGAGCTGTGCTGTGCTCTGTGTGCTAGCTCAGTAAAAAGACTAAAGGGTGCTCTCTTGTCTCCCCTTCCAGCTATGGCAGAAAATGCAAAACTATAAATCAATGTTTTGAAAAGATCACATTACAGAATTAGAAATAATTTCAGTGGTTATGAATATGACTGATTATTTTTTAAGTGAACAGGAGTTCTTTTTATATACTGTACTAATCTTCAGTTGGCTTTTCCAAGGGACAGCTGTGTCACAGAATTCATCCATTATCTGGAGTAAAAGTGAAACTATTTACTCCAGGTCACATAGAACTCTACAAAAACAGGGAGCCTCTCAAAACTCATTTGTTGAACCTCCCATTGTGTTTTTATAGCCAATTTCTCTATCAGGCTTGTAAATCCCCTTAGCAGTGAGCAATGCTGCCTCTTCTACGGATGAGATGTAGAGGTTTGAAGCTGGCCAGGGATGGGATTTCCATTCAGGTGGTCCATCTCTCTACCTAAGCTCTAGATGTCTCTTTTGCTCAGTCTACTGTCTTCATGGACTAGTCCTCAGTTTAAGCTCTAAGATAAATGTCCCAGCAACACATGATAATGCTTGTGGGGAGATTTTGACAGCAGCACAGTGCATCCCTGTGGCCACCACACAAATAGCCAGAATCAAAGCTTGAGATGAAAATGAAAAATGAAAGAAAATGAAAAATGTAGGTGCCTCATGAACACTTACTAGGGTCTTAGGAAAAACTAATTAATATGGAAGTTTTCTGTTTTGGAGATTAGATTTTTATTAACTTCATGTTGTGTGTGTTTTATTAGTGTGTGTGTGCGTGTGTGCGTGTGTGTGTGTGTGTTTTGCAATGAGAATTCCTTTTTAATGTTTTCCTTTCATAAAATGGAGGTGTTTTATATGCATAGTTTAGTTTAACCCTCACAATGATACATGAAATCAGGGCTATCAATCATTACCATTTTGTATCCCATAGGTGAGGAAATCAAAGCTCAGAGATGCCATATGACACCTACAGTGTGGAGCTTATACTTTAGTCTACAAAAGTCAGTCACCAAGTCTGGGTAATTAATTACTCAACACTTCTGTTACTGATTTAATTTTCCCTTTCTTCTTAAGGGAACATATGAACAAAAAGCCTAAGCTGTTGGTATTGCTGATCAAGCTAATCAAACAAGTAATTACCTTGCCTGAAGGCACAGGAGGTATAGAAACTTTATCTCAACTTTCTAGTCAACCAGTCCTGTTGTTATGAAAGCAACCCAATTTTATTTTTTGTGTGTAGCTAAAGCTGGCTTCAAACTTGCCATAATCCTACTGCCTCAGTCTCCCAAATTCATTTATTTGTAAACTTATGAATAAACATTTGTAAGAGTTCTAGATGAAATAATCTCAGTTAAAGGAACAACTACAGCAATTTCTTTCATTAACCAGTGGTGCTCAGTTTGTGGGTGGTTTTGACACCTTAAGTAAGTTCTGGGGTTGACACTCTTTAATATGCTATAATATGGTTTTCTCCATTCCATCTCCCAATCCCATTGATATAGCAAGAGAGCAGAAGTTTACAGATTGAATAATTATAATGAATATGAGTACTCATTTAGGAGATTGGCTTAGAATTTAAAAATCTGATGTTAAGAGACCAATAAAAAATTCTTCAGTAATATTGTTAGCTGATAG
>LZPO01045649.1:0-15995 GCA_001675575.1 Neotoma lepida | reverse complement strand
TATTAAATCGTAATGTGTTCAGTGAATGCTAATTTTTTATATTCTTACAGATCATTTATTCTTCAAAGAAAATATCAGGTGATTATTTTTCCCATGTACTTTATATATTCTATTTTGCTGAGTTATTAGGTCTGTTTATTAGAATGTCAAAAATTTCCCAACATTAAAGCTTAAATGTATTTTCTTCATTTGGTGATTGCTAGTTTCCANTGTCAACTTGACTGGATTTAGGATCATTATAGAAAGACATCTCTAGGTGTATCTATGAGCATGCTTTCATAAATGTTTAGCCATGTCCTGGGCTTCTAGCCCTCAGTGCTTCTTTACAGAGAAGGCATCATGATCCGCGTCCTCACTCTCCTCCACCATCTCTCCTCTGCCATTACCTCACACTAAGCCACTATGCTCCCCCTGCCATTACTGACTGTTCTTTTAAATACTGAGATGATAACACCCTTGTATCAGGTGAAGGGAGCTCTTCTGTTTTATTTGCCAAATTTTGATCGCACATGCATAAAACATTATAAAGTCACCTTTCAAGATTTCTCTCCNTCTAAGAATTTGTATGCTGTGTTATACCAACAGACTTGTATGACATTAAAATCCTTGTATGTCTAAAGAAGTTCTATTAGCCATTTTTATATACTAATAATTTCAATTTGTTAACTTCCATGCATAACTTTGCATGTATAGTGATCAACTTATTTTTTTATTATTTTGACTATTTATATGTGTTGGGTCTCTGTGTAGATATGTGTTCAGGAGTCCTGGATACCTTGCAGTTGTTGTAACAAGAAGTTTTGAGATGCACAATGTGGGTTATGGGGATTGNACTCATGTGCTCTGCAAGAGCAATATGTGCTCTTCACCCTTGAGCCATCTCTTTAGCCCAAAATTCTTTCCAGTTGCTGAACTTGTCTAGTTTAATCATGAAGACTATAGAAACTTCCTGAAATGAATTAAGTAATTTCTCCTTTNACCATTTCTGAGAATAACTTTAATACTATTCTAAGCATCTGTTCTTTGTAAATTTGATAAAATGTGCCTTAAGATTTCTGGACCTACTGTGTTTGGGAAATAGGTNTTTTGACAAGTANATTTCTAAACAACTATGAAAGCATTCTTTCATGTTCTTNATATTTATAGGAAAATTTGGTGTGATGGATAGTGCTGTCTCTTTATACAATCTAGAATCTCCTGGGAAAGAAGTTTCAGTGAAGGCCTGTGTGGATTTTGTTGGCTTGATGTTGATGTAATGTTGATTACATGAATTGAGGTGAGAAATCCCATCCCACAGTGGGTGGCACCATTCCTTATGCAGGAAACCCTGAACCACAAAAGAACAGAGGAANTGATCATGCCTATTTCTACAATGGGAACATATAAAAATAGTATATATGTGTAGATGTTTAAGACTTTAGATGTAACAGCCTAGAAATACCATTGAGTTTTTTTTTTACTAGAGAGATAATAGAGTAAAAAGTATCTCAGTTTATTTATTTTTTGTCACCATAATAAAAGACCCTGAAAAAATCAATTTTAAGGAAGAGAGGATCAATTTGGCACACAGTTCTAGGTTATACTCCACTGTGATACCAAGGCAATTGGAACTTTAACTCACACAGATACACTGACAGAAGTAATTGAATCCTCCTACCCTGTTACTATGGACACACCAGGCTGGGAATGGTATCTCAGCCAATCACAGCAAGAAATATTTGAGGACAGGACAATGGCCAGCACCTTTCTCTCCTACTATTTTTCAGTATACTGCTCACTCAGAAACAGAGGAGTGGGTCTTNNCTACAGCTTTTTTGTTGTTGTTGAAGTGGTTTTAGGAGCAAGGAGGAGCACANTACAGTCTGTAGCATACAAAGTTTCCCTGTGGGCTTTCTTGGGCCTGCTGTCCTCAAAGGCCAGCAAGATAACAGCCTAAGTCTGGTTCAATATCAGCCTAGCCTGAGCCCTGGGTGTGGGTCAGCAGTGACCTAAAGTTCTTTCCCTATATTGTTAGTGACAGGCGCCTCTGTAGCCCTGAGAGTGGTGGGAACCATGCAGGTAACTGCTTTTAATCTGAACAGCAGCATGAAAGCACACACCTGGATGCACCCAGATCTCAGAGGCCAGGCTCCCTGGTTCTTGAGGTTAATGTTTCAGTTATGTCTATGTGTGGCAACATCCTCCCCCTTTGTGACACTCTCAGCCGATTTGTACCACAGTTGCTGTACTGAGCCATGTTATGCTCATGAGGCAGCCAACCACTAAGTGCAGTGGAGCATCTATGGGTTCCCAGAGACGAGACTGTCAGTCAAATTCAGGTAGCAGGTCCCTTCTCACGGAGGTCCCTGGCTACAGCCCCCACATGTTTTGTTAAACTGCAAGGGCAGTACACAGATTTGGGGTTCTTATTATATCAGGCTGCAAGCATGAGAGGCCTGTGAACTTTCCAGGAGCTAGAATGTCAGAATCCATGGCTCTTGAATATACTGGGACTGTCATACTGACCCCTGAAGAAGGGAAGAGTCCTCCTCTCTGTCCATAGGTATGGGTGGTAGGAGCTGAGAGATTTGTTCTCACCTCCTGCACAATTGTCCCTGGTCTCTGGATCTTGCTGTTTTGTTTATCTCCAGTGTTCTGTCATGCTAGCTCAGCTCAAGATGCAGCTCTCCCCCTGCTGTTCCAGTGCCCCTACACACACACCCTGCTCCTTTTCTGAAGTACTTTGAAGGGTTAGGTTAGGAAGGCCACTCACGCTTATATGTATCAAGTACTTTAGAAATAATGGGAACATATCAAAATACATAAATAAGGAAGTTATCCCACTCATGTGCATTCTGAAAATGAANTCAAATATAATCATATCACTCAAAAATATTAGGTATGNATGGGGACAGTNTATNCACTAAAAACACAGGTCACAAAAATTATCATTACCTGAAGTTATTTATATCATACATCCTGCATGCTCCTGGCTCACCACATTTCATATTTCCCCAGTGTAAACAGGTTCTGTCTATCAAGGCACCAAAGTAAATAGGTGCTGGAATGCCCGCTGCAATGAGGAGAGAAAGAAAAACAGCCCGGTGAAAGGAAGAAAGAAAAAAGAGAGATGTGTTATTTTATTTGGAAATACTTCACTTTTCCTATTAAAAAACAACATAAAAATTAAAAATCAAAGTCTCTAAACTTATGTTTAGGAATTATAAGTTAATGTAAAGGTTTTAGATCAAAACAAATGAAAATTATATATAAGATGCTAAGAAAGTATCTTTGGGTTTAAAAATGTGAACCTCATGGTTTTCTGAAATATCTTGTACTGGTTTTCTATACCCCTAACTGAGAGAACCACTTTCTTCTAATTTTGTTCTCAAATCTACTAAAAGGTGCAAGGTGTAATTAAGTTTAGTGTGCTCTTTAAAGACAAGGGGAAACATTTATCATCTCTGCAGTTACCTCATTATTAGACTAATTACAAGTTGCCATTTCCAAACACAAGTGAACTTCAGGGTAACATGGGCAGAGCACATGTATGTTAAAGATGCTGCACAGTTGTTGGAACTTTCTGGATGTGGACAGTTGGGATAGTGGAGATCCAAACCCAAACTATCTTTTGCTTTCATATAGATCATGCATTGTCTCATCCCTGTGTCTGACCTTATATCCATGTAACTATCACATGAAGCCTTTGCAGGATGTATTGACTGAACAGGTCACTATCCTCCACTTACCAAACACTAAGAATGCCATCAGATAGCATCTGAGCCTACAGCAGAGAATTTCATGCTTTGCTGTAACCAACCTACTAGATATAATTGAGAAGCGCCGTATTCATGACGTCCGTTGTTCTCCCACTATACACATCACTAACTGTCACCATGTTGGAACTTGATATTTGGATGATCTGAGTCTGTGTTCCCATCATGGTGACTCATGTTTGATTCTAGATTAAATCCTTTTATTCCTTCTAAGGTGAGGGTTGTGTTTTGAGTTAACAATATAATTGCTATGTTTTTCTTCAGAAAATATTAATTGGATTACTAAGCACTTGATATTGATCTGATATGTTGGGGAAATTGTTCATACCAAATACTCTCGTGCAGAAGGCATGTAATCCAACTCCAAGGGATTTCTCTTCAGACTTCATACACCTGAGAAATACATATACATAAATAAAAGTTCATCGTGCATACCCATATCTGTCCTAGCATCCTCCCAATGACAGTCATAGTTCATGATCTAAATTGTTAAACTTTTCATACTGAAGAGAGTATAATACAGCTCTACTTTTAAGCACACACAGAGGAAGGACAATGTAACTTCTGAAAGCTGTCCTGTGACCACACATCTAAAGCAGGGTGGAGCCCTTTAACAGACATTGACTGCTAACCTAGATGAATAGTTTCTTGTTTACCATGATGACCACCATACTGTACCCAAAATAATGGACCTAAACCTTTGAAACCACAAGCCAAATAAATCTTTCTTCTTTTGTTTACCAGGCATTTTGCCATGTTGATAAAAAAAATCTAACACATGTTACATAAATATTCAAGATATAGTAAAGGCAACCCCACAGATAAACAGAGAAACACTACATCATTTAGGCTATGACATTAAGATAAGGCCTTTGTTATATGGAGTTATTACTTTTAGATACTTATCTTTCCTGTATTGCCTACAAAATTAGACAACATGGTTTGGAAAATTACATACAAAAGGGAGGCTTATAAAACAGTCAGGATAAAACCTGAAAAATATTCTTATAAATTAGGAATATAGAAGCCCTCTTAAAATGTGGTCTTTCCCCACCAAATACACCCTTGAGTAAGAACAGCATAATAAATGCAACTGTTGAGACTTCATTTTGGAAGTGATTCCATGAAAGAGTTCAAGAAAACACAACAGAGTAGAAAAGTAATAATAGTGTGCAAACAGTAGGACTATATCATCTGTCATATACATTGCAATCATCAATTCAGCAAAATAGAGCAAAGAAATATGAGAAATATAATCTGAATAGATCTTAACCCTATTACATCAAGAAATCACACATTAGGGCCTACAAGATAGCTCAGTGGGTAAAATTGCTTGCCACCAAGATTGACAAACTGAGTGTTCAATACCTGGAACCCACATGGTGGCAAGAGAACCAACTCCTGCAAGATGTCCTCTCATTTCAACATGCATGCCACACACACACACACACACACATACACACATGCATGCACCAAATGCTTTTAAAAATCAAACATTAAAATATGAACAAACCACACTTTTTACACCCAATTGAAGAGTCAACTTCAGAAAGTACAGTAATTGACAATGTGAGTGAGACATGGAAGTGGGAACAAGCATGCAGTAACATGAGAGTATTTCTTGAGAATGTGTTTGGAGGTTTCAACAGAATAGTTGAGCTATTCATATATCCTTTATCTATGACCATCCTCCTCTAAAAGAAAAACTTGTCCTTATCAAGCTAAGCATGCTTCTTTGGAACAGAAGCACCTGGAGTATTAAGAAACAAAGGAGACACAGTACAGCCAAAACAGCTGAATCAGCCTGAAATGCAATAGGGTGACAGATGTCAGCCAAATCTCCCTTAATTTCAAGAATAAGTCTTAAGAACTAGCAACACTTGGTGCCTCTATCTGTTTATAAACCTATGAATTAAAACAAGGGATATGTCACGTCTACACTTATGTGACTATAAAAATATAACATCTTACCATGGAAGATGAATATATAAGAATATATATCTAACCTATCCCATTGAGTATCTATGATAGATAGAAGTAGAGGAAAGGAAGAACCAAAGGCAAGGAATGGAAAGGTACAGGAGAGAGGGGAGGGGAGAGAAAGATAGTGAAGGGGAGAGAGGAGAGGAGAGGAGAGGAAAGGAGGGGAGAGGCATCAGGAGAGGAGAGGAGGGAAGTGAAGGAGAAGGAATGGGGAAAGGTATTTGGAGAAGCAGGAGAAGGGAAGGGTGTGGAAAGGTAATGTGGGCAAGGGAACAAAAAAAGTACAGTTCCCCATAAGGAAGAAGTGAGAACCTTGGTTCAGTCTATGAGGATAAAATGTTATGAATTACAAATCATAGTTAACTTTGCTTCTGAATTCCAATGAGACAAGAAAAGGAGTGTTGAACTGTTTTCTGATTGCTAGACTGGAAAGAACACTGGCAAAAAAACCTTGCAACTTTGTAATGGGTAGCTGTTCTAGCTATGACCTTGAAACATCACCCCTAGTGAGATAGCAGGTAACTGTTACACCTGCCTATGACTTTGGAGTACATGCCCCTGGGGCGTGGCCACTCGGGACCCTTAAGACCTGGGATGCATTACACAGTGCTCTCTTAGCTCCCTCCTGGTTTTGGATGCTGAGACTGACCAGGCAGATCTTGGAAGATCAGTTTGGTACATAGTTCTGCTTTCCTGGACTCTACCATAAATATCTGTGCTATAGTGAGTTACCCCCTATAAATTCCCTTGCTCATTAAATAGACTCCATGGATTTCTTGCATTATCTGGCATCCCCTGTGGGAGCATTGGTAGGTCATCTGTGGTCTTTTACCCATGCAGATAGCTTCCACAGATCCCTGCCCACAGACTCTGTGAGCAGCCTGCATGATCTGCTGTGTACTGGCAGCTCAGATCCCTGCTTTCTAACTGTGTTTGCACTGCTCTCCCCCTAAGTCCCTCATCTGTCCCACACACCATGGCAGACTTGCATCCATTTCCTAATTTGAGATATTGCATGGGTACCAGTGCTTATATGCTGCCTTCACTCCATATCACAAGGAAACTAATGATCAGAAGGGCAAGGCCATACAAGTCATAACATTGCCAGGTGGCTCTTATAAAATGGCTTATGCTGTCACCATCAGTGAGAAGCCAGTAGATGATAAATATCCTGAGCCATANGTGAAATATCTCTTGCAACTNATTCATATNAGAGATTTAAAAAACNTTANGGAAANAGTNGNCACATATGGTATGCACTCAACGTATGTAAAGNAGATGTTAAATACATGGTCTTCTACAAATAGAATCATACCATATGACTGGAATCAGTTAATCTCAGCTGTCTTAGAATACAGGCAGCAGTTACAATGGAAAAGCTACTTGAGAGAAGAAGCTAAAATCCTTGAACAACAAGGTAAGAACAGAGGTTTTGAGATCTCTCAAGATCAAATTCTTGGTGAAGGCCATTTTGCTATAGAAATGTACAAGCTACTTTTGATGAGAATATAATATCCCTATGCCATATAGCAGCTTTAAATGCTTGGGAAAAAATTCCAGAACCAAGGAAACCAACTGAGCTATATAGGAAGGTTTTCTAAGATCCGAAAGAACCATTTACTGATTTTTTTACAAAGGCTGACCTTGGCTGTAAACAAGGCAGTATCAGGCCAAGGACTTGTATGAACACAATCCTTGCATTTTGACAATGCTAATACAGAATGCAAAAGAATATGTACATTTTTAAAGGTCAGGAAAGCAGCTTTGGAGGAATGGAGTCATCATACAAACGGTGTTGAGTTTCTTAACTATGGTAAGGAGGCTTGGATAGGAGAGGCGATTTCCAGAGGTGGAAGAAGTCCTCGAGATAACAAATGTTTTAACTGTGGTATGCCAGGTCATATGAGAAGAAATTATACACAAAGTGCTCCTAGAAGCAATACTTCTTCTAGAAATAATGCAAATAGGAGACCCCAAACTTCTGGATTATGCAGAAGATGTGGCAAATGCCAGCATTGGATCAATGAATGTAGATCAACAATATATATACAAGGCAACCCTTTACAGGTCAGAAATGCCTTGGGGGCCTCTCACAGGCCCCCAAATTGAACATGGTCTAAACATTTCCAGCCACTGTGGAGGAAATTCCTCTCCAGGACAATTAACTAACCCAGTATCTAATGTAAAGAATAATACCACATGAGATGATAGAACATCTCTGTTAGATGGATCAAAAATTCCAAAAAAACATAAAATAAATATTTTTGGCAGACTTCCATGAATGAACAAAGACCAAAGCTTAGAATACAAATTAATGACATTGTTCTGGAAGGACTGGTAGACACAGGAGTGTATGTGAGTATAATTAAACCAAAATCATGGCATCTGAATTGGCCTCTTCAAGAGGTAGATGTTCAATTTCTAGGGTTTGGAATCCTATCTCACATAAAACAAAGTTTGAGATGGGTTGAATGCATAGGGCAAGAAGGACAGAGAGGAAGGCTGAAGCCATGTATGGCAAATGCAGCCGTGAATCTTTGGGATTGAGATCTGTTACAGCAGTGGAATACCCCGATTAAAATTCCTCTAATCTCAGAAGTGGAATACAGACCAATTCATATTCCTGAGAATAATATTATAAGATACTATAAAAAACAGCCACCCACCATTCAAGCTGTATATAAACAAAGCACAACTGCCATTGAACTCTCAGAAGTACCAACAGCCCTACCTTTAAAATGGCTANCTGATAAACCTGTATGGGTTGGGCAATGNCCTATGACACTACNAGCCTTAGAACAGCTGATTCAAGAGCAGTTAAATGCTGAACATATTGAAGAATCTACCAGCCCTTGGAATTCATCTGTATTTGTTATTAAAAAGATGTCTGGTAAATGAAGAATGCTGACAAATCTGAGAGCCATTAATAAAATAATTCAGCCTATGGGCTCCCTACAGAATGGGATGCCCTTGCCCTCTCTGTTACCCAAAGAATGGCCCATTATAGTTATTGACTTTAAGTACTGTTTCTTTACCATAACTTTACAAGAAAAGGATAGAAAGAAATTGCCTTCACAGTATCTACTTATAATAATTCCCAGCCAGTCAAGAAATACCAATGGAAGGTCCTCCCACAGGGAATGTTAAATAGCCCTACTCTGTGCCAATATTTTGTGGAAAAACCATTGGAAATAATTCATGTGAAATTTCCACAATCTATAATTTATCATTATATGGGTGATATCTTATTAGCTGATCCAAAGTTAGATACCTTAGAAAGCATGTTTAAAGAAGTAAAGAACGTTTTGCCTCACTGGGGACTACAAATTGCTTCTAAAAAGATACAAAGAAAAAATTCCATTAATTACTTAGGATATTAAATAGACTCCAAAAAATTAGACCCTAAAAGGTACAACTCAGCAGAGATCAACTGCAGACTCTTAATGATTTTCAAAAATTTTTAGGAAGCGTTTCCAACTTAGAGGCCATCATTAGAATACCCAACGATGGACTAGTAAATTTGGCTAATACCCTAAAAGGGAACAAGGACTTAAATAAATAGTCCAAGAGAATTATCAGCTGAAGCTGAGAAGGAATTGGCTCTATCAAAAAAAGAAAATACAAGAAACACATGTGGATCATGTGAATCCAGAACTTAATAGCATTCTGGTCATATTACTTTCTAGACAATCCCCCCTAGGGATTTTGATGCAGAGGGAAGATAGTATATTGGAATGGATATTTCTACCACATAAAATGAATAAGAAATTGTAAACTTATGTGGAAAAGATCTCTGATTTGATCTGAAAGGAAAATTAAAACTTCATCAATTGACAGGAATGGACCCAGCAGAAATTGTAGTACCTTTAATTAATGAGGAGATTTCCTTTTTATGGAAAGATAATGAATATTGGCAAAGATCCTGCAGTAACTTTTGGGAGAGATTAACAATTGTTATCCTGAAAGCAGCATAATAGAATTCATAAAAACCTGAATAGGTCCTTCCTCACATTGTACAGCAAAAGCCAATCCCTAGAGTCCCCACATTCTATACTCATGCAAATAAATCAAGAAAGGCAGGATATAAATCAGGAGACTTAAGTCAAGTCATTCAAAGCCCCTACAATTTTGTACAAAAGGCAGAACTATATGCCATTCTTATGGTACTAATGGACTTCATGGACCCCTCAATATAGTCACTGACTCTCAATGTGCAGAGAGAGTTGTGTTGTTTTACATATTGAAACTACTGAATTTATTCCAGATAATATCAGTTAACTTCACTATTTAAAAAATTACAGGAAATGATCACATATAGGGAACATATAACACATATCAGATCCCATACGGTTCTGCCAGGTCCCCTAGCACAAGGTAATGATGAGATTGATCAGTTATTATTAGGTAATGTGCTAGAAGCCTCAGAATTTCATAAGAAACACCATGTGAATACCAAGGGTTTGAAGAAGGATTTTTTCTATCACTTGGTAACAAGCCAAGGAAAATTTTAAAAATATCCTACTTGTTCCTTTTATAACCAAACTCCTTTACCTGCAGGAAGCAATCCAGAGAAATGAAATTTGGCAGATGGATTTATTTCATTTCTATTAATTATTTAAGATATAAAATAGGTCTACAAAAATTAGACCCCAAAAAGTGCAAATTAGAAGAGATTGATTGCAGATTCTTAATGATTTTCAAAGTTTGCTAAGAGACATTTCTTATCTATGGCCCACTATTGGAGTAGAAAATCAAGAACTGATTAATTTGTCCAAAACCTTAGATGATGACAAGGATTTAAATAGTCCAAGAGAATTATCAGCTGAAACTGGGAGAGAATTGGCTTTGGTGGAAAAGAAATTATGAGATGCACATATGGATCATGTGGATCCAGAGCTTGACTGAATTCTGGTTATATTACCAGCTAAGCATTCTCCTATAGGAATATTAATTCATAGGGAAGATGTTACTTGAGAATGGATCTTTTTAACACATAAGCAGAGTAAAAAATTAAAGACTTATATGGAAAAGTTATCTGAGTTGATTCTAAAAGGAAAATTGAGACGTTGTCAATTAGCAGGGATAGACCCAGAAGAAATTGTAACACCTTTTACTAATGATGAAATTGACAAATTATGGGCAGAAAGTGAACATTGGCAAAGAGTTGCAGTAAATTTTTGGGAGAGTTTAACAAAAAATATCTCAAAAGCAAGAGAATTCAATTAATAAAGAGAACTAACTGGATCCTTCCTCACATTGTACAGGAAACACCAATATCTGGAGCCCCTACACTTTATAATGATGCAAACAAATCAGAAAAGACAGGTTATAAATCAGGAAATTTAAGTAAAGTGGCCCAAAGCACTTATGATTCTGTCTAAAAGTCTGAATTATATTGTATTCAGATGGTATTAATGGATTTTACAGAACCTCTTAACATAGTTATTGACTCTCAGTATGCAGAAAGAGTTGTTTTACACATTGAAACTGCTGAATTTATTCCTTATGAGTCAGAATTAATTTCATTATTTATTCAGTTACAAGAAATAATCAGGAATAGGAATCATCCCTTACATATAACACACCAGATCCCATATGGGTCTGCCAGGCCTTCTAGGACAAGGTAATGATGAAATTGATCAACTATTGATAGAAAGTTTGCTGGAGGCCTCAAATTTTCATTAAAAAAATCATGTCAGTAGCAAGGGTTAGAAAAAGGATTTTTCCAGCACTTGGCAAGAAGCAAAGGAAATGACATGCTTGTTCTTTATACAACCAAACTCCACTACCTGCAAGAAGTAACTCAAAGGGTACCCTAAGGAATGAAATTTGGCAGATGGATGCATTTCATTTTGTAGAATGGAAAATTAAAATATGTACACTGGACCATTGATACTTCTTCAGGATTTCAATGGGCAACTGCTTTGAGTTCTGAAAAGGCTGATTCTGTAATCACACATTTGCTAGAAGTTATGACCATCATGGGTATACCTGTACAAATTAAGACTGACAATCCAGCATATGTCTTGGTAAAATGAAACAGTTTTGTGCTTAGTAGAATGTAAAGCATATTACAGGTATACCACACAATCCTACAGGCCAAGCAGTCATAGAAAGATCAAATCGAACTCTAAAGGACATGCTAAATAAACATAAAGGGGTAATAAAGACCCTCAGAAATAGATTGCATTGTGCTTTACTAATTTTGATTTTTCTAAATGCTAGTAGGAAAGGAACAACAGCTGCAGAGAGACATTGGATAATAGAATTAAATCAGACTGTATACTTTAAAGATGTGCAGACCTCAGAATGGAAATTAGGATATGTGTTACATTGGAGGAGAGGCTTTGCTTTTGTTTCTTCAGTAGAAGAAAAGTTGTGGATACCATCAAATTGATAAAGGTTTGATTTGAACAAGGGAGTCCTCTTGATTAGAAGAGATGATAGTTCATCAACCAATATGGCAATTCAATCTAAACTAACTTATATAACTAACAAATGCTTCTCATTTGATCAGCTATAACTTGCCAAAAGGGAAATTTTCCCAAAATTAGGGTTGGAGAAACATTTGGCTTTTGTCTTTTCAGGAGAATGAAGGCACCCAGCTAGGGAATCTGCAGATGACTGAACAAATGAGACATCTGAAGAAAAAGAACAAAAAAAAAAGGTCCTAAGAAGAAGAGTAAGTTGGTCTATTGGTATATCACATTTCCAACAGGATAAAATTTCAGAAATATTCTTAAATGTTTGTTTCTGCTGTTCTTTATAGACACATAATGCAAATGCAAATGGTCTTTTTGTAGTCCTAGTCTAATTAAAAATTAAAGCTGGCTCTTTCTTTCTCTAAACTCAAGCATGCTTGTTAAAGGAAAATAGAAAATCTCTGTATCATGTCATAAAAGCNACCTGATATGGGACAGAAAAAAAAACAAAATTAAGGGACTATTCTATTGCTACTAATCTCATGATCCTTTGGTTTTATTTTGACTTTTTAAAACTTTTCTTAAGGTATGAATTTTATATCTACCTATTTATCATCTATCTATCTAACTATATGTATTTAACTTCTTATCATAATATCAGTGGTCATATAGAGCACTAATTCTAGAAAAAGGCTTTATCTAGCTTCCTGTACATGATTTTAGGTTCATGTCTCTATCAAGTAATTAGGAATTAAGTTTTTCTATTCTGGATGTACATAACAAATGTTGACCTTTAATCTCTTTGAGATCTGCTGCATATGACATTTAAAATGTTTAAACTTTCTGCAATGAACCATGGCCATACCTGACAGTGACCTTTGAAATCTCCAAAATAATAATAATGGGGCCCCACAATGACAATTCCACATGGACTATGATAACTAAGCTGACAAACACCACAAAGGTTGGCTTTGGACTACAAACTACTCAGTACAATCTTGAGGTGGCAAGCTCAGATGATTCAACCTCACAGACTATTCTAGCCAGGACTTGAGACAAACCCTGCACTTTCCCATTACACAGAGACAGGGCAACAAATGATACGGCTACCTCTCCCAGGACTTGACAATTAACCTCAATTTTTCTTTTCAGGATCCCTTAAAGATGCCATCACTCCTAGACAGCAGGAAGTAAATTTTAGAACACGACATCCACATTCCCAAGAGGTGGGGTGGGTAGTTTTTGGGTTTTCAACAGATTATGGATACTTGTCACTGTTTGGGGTGGTTGGTTACAAGTTGTTATTAGTAATNGTCAGGAAAAAAGCTGAATAAAGGAGTTCAGATTCAGGTTTCTTGTTTTGAAAGGAAAAAACGAGGATATAGATATGATAAGATAAAAAGATAGATTATTATGTACTTTAAAAAAGCAAATACTTGTTTTAAATATTTTACATTGATATGTATCTTTATATATTGATATGAAGTTGAAATTAATTTTGTTAGAACATACTGTACATCCATTTTTAATTTTGTCCAGGGTATTGTACCTATACAACTCATTTAACAATGTAATGCAAATTTCTAGTCCTGGAAAGTTATTATTAGGATATAAAGAAATAGAAGTTAGTAGTTAGTCATTACAATCAATCTTGTAGTCATGTTGGGTATGTTTTCAAGGTCAGAGATATATTTTAGATAGATAGGTCATCTTAAACACTTCAGAGATCTACAGAATATGTCATTTAAATTTTTTTAATAGCATAGATTCTTTCTTTTTTTTAATGATAATGAGATATGTCTGCTCTGGGCAGCACCAATATACTTCAGAGAAGATGATGGGCATCAAAGAAAGTCCATATGGAGTTTACTTTCTTTGTAGCAAAAGTTAGCCACTGGGCAAGAAAATGTCCTTGCCTCAACTTCTGACAGTATGCTGTCCAAATGGGACAAGCAGGACACAAAAAAAGGACTGCTGAACTTTGTCAAGACAAAGTAGGACATTCATTCATAAAATCCTGCTTCACAGATAAGTCTGTCAGATATATCTAGTATATCTGTAGGCTGAAGATGGATGCCCCAGTGTTACAAAGGAACCTTAGGTGACTATTCAGGTAGCCAGCTGTTTCTGTCATTTCTCACATTTTCTGGAAGTTGCTTACTTGCACCTCCTCATTACTCAGGTAATATTATTACCTTCTTGAGTCTCTGGTAGAGTTGAAGACTTTTTAGTTATAGTTATAGTTTTCTTTGTTATCAGATTCAGAAAAGAAATTCACTAAAGAGGTGTAAAATATATAAGGTTGAGAGACATTAAAAGATATTTTGGTAATGAAAGTTAGAATACAAATTGAATTAGGTACTAACTTTTGGACTCACCAAGATAGGATAAATATGGAGTATTTTCTCTGAATTTGTCAATTGTTAATGGACTAGACATTGTTGATGTATTTACTGCCTGTATATATTGTATATGGTTATTGTACTTATTATATATAGTTTTTCTTATATTAGTTATAATCTTTTTTATTTTAGACAAAAAAGGGGAAATGTGGTGATATTTTATTTGTGCTCTAATCTTGCCTGAAGATCAGAGTGCAGAGATAAACCACTAGTTATCCATAGAGGCCAGGCAGTGGTGGCATACACCTTTAATCCTAGCACTTAGTAGGAGGAAGNAGGAAGATCAGTAGTTCAAGGCCATCCTGGACTACACAAGATAGAACTGTCTAAAAGAGAGCAGAGCTAGTGGTGGTGAAAGCTCACACCTTTAATTCCAGCACAAGGGATGTAGAAACAGGAATATAAGGCAGGTGGAGATACTCTCTCAGCTCCCTTTCAGGCTGAGAATTTCATAGAGGTAAGAACTAGTGGCTGGTTGCTCTGCTTCTCTGTTCATTCAGTTTTCACCCTGATACCTGATTCCAGGTTTTTATTAATAAGACCAATTAGGAGTCATACTACACATAAGGGGAGGAAATAGAAAAGGACAGAAAGGAAAATTCCAGAAAACTTTAAATGACTATTAAATTTAGCAGTGTTCAGTATAAGTGTCTTGATAAGGTATTTCAGAGCATTGAGGTTCTGGGAACCATGACTCCAAGAGCCTTTCTTGGGAAAAGGAATTTTAGTAACTGACCAAAAAATATAAATGATGTTGGTGGGATGTTCTTTGTGTAAAGGTGCTTGACACAAAGTCTATACNACCCAAGTTTAATTCCTAGAACCCAGGAACATATGTAAAAGAAATAAAATTTAAAAAGCCCAATTCAGTGGCATGCATCTGTAATCCCAGCATTCCCATAGTGAAATAGGAGAAAACAGAATTGTTTGGGAACTTGAGGGCCAGGTATACTGGAGTACACAGCCGGCATGGCAGCAGAAATAAGAGAGACCCTGCCTCAAAAACAAGATGAACAAAGAGAACTCAGTCCCCCACATTGTCTTCTGACCTCTTTGTGCTCTTAGTAGCACCTAGGAACACACACACACACACACACACACACACACACACACAAAATCATACACTCACATATGTGCACACTACTAAGAAGGAAAGATAGAAAGATAAATGAATGAATTACTTATTACCTCAGAAGGACCATATACCCAGGTATAGCTGCTATCGAGTAGATGAAACAGCCAATGACTGATATGATAAAAAAGTACTGCAACTTGATAGTACAGTCAGGGCTTTTTTCACACAGCCCAAGAACTGCAGATGAGTTTCTTGAAGACCGAATGCAGCTGCAATTTTGAAACACCTGTCAAAAAAAATGTCCTGTTTAAGGAAGAAAAATATTGCACATAAACCTCCAGTGTTTTCTACATAGCCA
>LZPO01045648.1:11211-26377 GCA_001675575.1 Neotoma lepida | reverse complement strand
GTGTAGATCTGTTTGTGTTCATGCCTGTGGAATAGAGAGACTAGAATTAGCTAGCCTTAGGTGTCATTCTTCAGATGCTGTCCACTTTGGGACATTGTCCAATTGGGACATTGGCTCATTGGCCTGGAGCTTGCTGAATGGGTTAGACTGACTNGGCAGTGAGTTCCAGGGATCTGCTTGTCTCTGCCTCCCTAGCACTGGGGTTACAAGTGTGCCTCACCTTGCCTGGCTTTTATTATGCGGGTTCTGGGAACTGAATTCAGCTCCTTATGCTTGCATAGCAAGTATTTTACAATCTGAGTGATTTTTACAGCCCCAAAGATGGCTTCTTAACAATGAACAGGGAGTGCTTTCTTAGATAAGTAACAAAAGGAATACAAACTTTACACATAGAAACTTCATCATAAAGCTAAGTCTTGTGCTTGTTATTTAAATTATATATTCTAAGAAAAATATTTTCATCCTCCATGCCTTACATTCCATATTTATAAAGTGTGGGGATGCATCAGGAGNTCTATGAGATTCTTTGAAGGTTGGAAATTATTGCCAACCATGTTCTCACAACACTCCATTAAAGGAGTCATCATGGTGCGGGCTCCATGTGGGTCAAGGCCTGATAAAACTCTTGCGACCACTCTATTTCCTTCACCATTTTATTTGCTGACTTTTCTCCCTTGTTTCTGTCTCTCACCCTATTAAATCTCTTGTGTTGGACAGGTCAGGCCCTGGGAAGAATTTACTTAATAGAGCTCTTGTAAGAGAATGCCTCCAGAAACGATCAAGCACACTACTTTGTCAATAAAATGGAAAGTAGAGTAATCCAGACAAGTGGAAATCATACCTTACAAGAATGGATATAGAAAGGCTTCTTAACCAACTGATAATTTTTGGATAGGGACAAAATAACATGGAATGAAGCTAAGGGGAAGAAATAATGTCAGAGTAAAGCCATGTGGATCGTCCAATAGAGCCTAAGAAGAGGAAAGCTCACACTGACTATTCACCATCTACATCATATTTTGTCAAATGCCTTGTAAAATTTGAATAATATCCTTAGTCACTTGACAACATGAAGAGACTGAGNACTAGAAAATACAATTATTACTCAGTTACTCCACTAGGCAGCTCTGTTCCACAGAACATGACAGTAAGACATGAACACTGGAGTATTTGCAGGGAGGGGAGTGTTGACAAGGGTGAGATGGGGGTTAGAATAATTTGAATGCATGAAATTATCAAAGAACAAATTTTTTTTTAGAAAGTACTGTATTTTATACATTTCCAGGTCTTGAAAATATGGCTTTGGGCAGAAATGAGATGAGTCCTACATGGTGGTCTCCATCAGGCAGGCACCAAGAGAGTCAAAAGGAGGGAGAACTGAATTAGATAAGGAGGGAAATTTCATTCTATTATTTTGTTTATTATGTATATCTATACATGTATGTGTACGTGTGTGTGCGTGTGTGTATGTGTGTGTGTGTAGATCAGAGAAGGTTGATTACTGGTGTCTTCCTCAACTGTTCTCCGTACTGTTTTCTTCCTATCATTCTATGTATTGTCTTTATGTGGCAGGACGAGAGCTTGCTTTATCTACTATTTATTTTAGAATAAAGGGAAACATGGAATAAATTATTGCATGAACTTTTTTTTTTCTGGAGCAGGTAGAAATGGGAAAAATGAGCTAACATGCATGTTTAAGCATGAAACTGTGTGTGTGTGTGTGTGTGTGTGTGAATAGTTGTCTCTCACTGTGTGTATTGACATGCATATGCATTCAAGTGTTTTAGTGCCTGTGTGTTCGCGTGTGCATGTCTATATTTGTGTGTGCTTGTTTGTGTATATGTGCATGTGTTTTCCTGTGCTTTGTCAAAGTGTGTGGATGACTCACTGGAGAAGTGAGGTTTAAGCATTCACTGAATTTTGGCTTGTTTGAAGAACTCTATCTACTC
The DNA here is from genome assembly GCA_001675575.1 of Neotoma lepida. NCBI lineage: Eukaryota > Metazoa > Chordata > Mammalia > Rodentia > Cricetidae > Neotoma > Neotoma lepida. The sequence goes on along the minus strand of LZPO01045648.1, from coordinate 24,428 downwards.
TAACCTTATGCCACATTAAAAGGGCCTCCCAACAGTCTCACAAAAATACAATAAGTATATAAACTTCATTGACCTTGAACTTCTTTCCACTCTCCATTTGCTTATTTAAAATTAATATACTTGAATAGAATAACCACCTATCTGTGGCACCAGTGGCTTTGAGCTATGTATAGTGCATATTAATGAACCAGGAGAAAGTAATTGTTCCCTGCCCCACTCACTTTGTTTCTGTCCTCCTGATGGTGTTCTCCCTGTCAAAACCTTCTTAGATAATGAAAGGCAGCACAGGACATACAGTCATTTCTTCCCCTCTCAGTCCTCTGCCCTGTCATCACGGAGCCACAGAACCTCACATTACTGCTCATTTTAATAAGCCAGTTGCTTTGGGTTAGAAGTGACAACATTTAAATTAGTGAGGAGCCATGCCAGTCTTTCAAAGTGGGACAACAACATGTTATCCTCTCACAATTAGTTTTAATTAGCAAAGTCTTGCAAATTTTAAGAGAATACAGCAGGGCACTTGCTCTTTTCCAATTTGGGTAATGTCCGGTTGATGATGGAACAGGATGTTTTATCAGGATGCTCCCAGATAAGGTCAAAAATGTCAACAAGTCAGGGAGCCAGCTCAAATCCCTCCTGTCCTTAGTGCAGATTCCTTCTCATTACAGCTCAGCTTGTGGATGTGTCCCTTTTGTGTGACTCCATGGATACATGACAAGAAGACTTCATGAAGCTATTCTAATCCATCCCCCCTTTAATTATGGAAAAAGAAATAAAGTTTGATACTAAGTTTGGGCACAAGTTATGGGGAATGACCCAGAAGGCTTGTTTAAAGAAGAAAATCTGTCCATTAACTAGAGGCTCAGTAAGGATATTAGAATCCAGGCTGTTTGTTGGCGCACTGCTGGCCATCAGAGTTCTTTCTGTAAGGCTGAGGGTGGAGAAGAGTGTTGAGAGTGGCTTTTGTTCTTTGCAGTCTGTGCAGCTTTGTAGTGCCCCACCTGCTTCAGATCACCCATATGGTTGCACCAAACAATCTATCCCTAACGAACTTTCCAAATCTTATCCACAGTCTTATATCACACACAGAGTCTTTTGAATTAGGTGGTCAGATTGAGCTATAGTGGTGGTCTGTGTCAACTACAACCCTATTCCTTTCTAATGCTCAATACAACCAATTACGGTAGGCTATAAGCACCTAGGAATGCAAAGCAAACATCTTGTTTTCCCAAACAGCAAGTGCAGGGTGTGTTTCCAACAGAACAGTCCTCTCAGGACCATCTCACAACACCAGTAATAATGTGTAAGTAACTCCAATCTATGCAAAGTGAGCTATATGTGATTGCCAAGTCCTCACTGCCTGAGGCCCATGTAATATTATGGGAAAGGGAATGAGAGCAGGATGGGAACTAAAGGATGAGAGGGTTTTNGTGTGATGTTGTCTTCTGATACAAGGTAGCCATTTCTATCTTGAACACTAGCAACTGTGACTGCCTGCTTGGAGCTTGACAGAAAAGGAAAGTGGGGAAAAGTAGATGGGGGGCTACTTGGGAGAAGTGGGTTGGTAAAAATGGGTAGTGAGGGGTGTGAGTGATTACCACATTGGAGACACAATATGATATTGTCAAAAAATCTAAATACTATAAAAAGTTAAAATATTATATATATATATATATATATATATATTTACACAAAACTCCTTTCCACAGGCTATTTTCTGAAGGCACACAAAAAAAACTTGATGTTATATACTTCTAGAAGATTTGAAGTTATTTGCTATGTTATATGTTAAAAAAAAGTTGAAGCTTAGATTTGGTGTATAGCCCATCATTGGATAACTGTAGTGGTGGTGTCTAGTTCCATGAAAGAGAACTTCAAAAATGCAAGGGACTGCCCATCACATAGTCCTGGGAGAATAAGGGAAGTATGTGTGACTGGAAATTACAGATTGGTTATGGCAAGAGGGTGCCATTTCCTTGGTTTCCAATGACCTCTTTCTGGCTTGGAGTATAATAACTGTCACTGAGGTAAGTTTTGAAAATGAACAAAACAGCTTGTGCATGTTAAGATACAGCTGCAAGAGTGATGTCCTTTGCCTCTGTGTCATGGAGATGCTCAGATTGGGAGAAATTTTGTCCATGGGATTATTTCCTAGTNAGAACCCCACTGACTGGGTTCTAATGTAGCGTTTCAGTGCACTTAGGGGCAATAAGTGCCCACAGGAAAGGTGATTAGGATATGCTAGAAAAGAAAGGCAACACAGAGTGTCAGTTCATTGCCCATGACCTCACTCTGACAGTGTCATTCAGTCACTGCTGAGGACCTTAACTGACTCAGGTTCCACTGAAATAACTTGTGTTATTTGGAACTTGTTTGTGGTTATTTTGCCTTCCAGGCCTATATGGTTGAAATGTCAAAAGTATATTTGTAAGTGATGCTGGCAACTTTTATTGCCTCATCACTGCCAGGAGTTTTTCTCATGGTAAGAAACCACATCTTGTTAGCCTTAAGGAAAGCTAACATTTTTCACTGAATCTGACTAGAGCTTTGTCAGGAAAAGTGTGTGGAATGCAGAAGGCAAACTGTATGTACTAATGTGGCTTTTCACACAGCTCCCTTAAAGCCATGCAACCCCTAAAACATAATGATATAATCTGTAAAATGGGTACAAAATGTACCCTAGCAAGATACACTGAAAACTGCTGTGGAGTTTATGAAAAGCAACAAGAAGGTATAAANATGGCTGCTGTTTGAAGGATCAGAAACAANGAAATAATATCCATCGACAGAGTTGGAAGTGAGCTATACTTCCAGTGAGGGTGGAATACCAATGTCGTAACTGTGCGGACAGCACTTAGCATCATCATATTTACCTGTCAATGATAAAATTCAGCAAATTTTGAATAACTGTTATAAGCAAATCAGTGTGTAAGATCCCGCAGGGCTTAAAAAATATAATCATGATATAAACCATGTTATTAAGAAATTATATACTTGATAAAAGTAAGGTAGGCAAGCAAACAGTAATATACAAAGGGGGGATATGGCAAACCATTAGACTCCACACAAGCATGAATTGATAGACATTGAAAAATATCAATAAAAATTGAATTAAATCCAGGTGAATTTAAATCATTAAATTGAAAAGGCAAAGGCTCTGTTCCAAGTTATTTACTACAGTATGTACTAAACACATATAATTCATCTTATAAGGTTTTCAAATCACTGAAGATATTTGCATTAGGATGTTTGCTGACAACTGCTATAGGGAAAATATCACCCCCCCCAAAAAAAGCAAGTTTCCTAAGTGGTCAATTGGATTGCCCCCAGTGAAGAATGTCTTTGACCATGTGTTTCCAACATTCAATGAATTAACAGTAAGTATATTATGAAGAGGATAGTGTACTGAATTCCAGGCCCCAATACAGTGTCAAAATATCATTCTTGAATCTTTTGATACAAAGATAGGTCCAGGACTGGATGATATAGAAGAAATACTGAGACTTCTGTGAAATAGTTGTTTCCCAACATTACCTCAGGCCCACTTCTAGGTTCTAGCACATGGAAATCCTAAAATTGTCTGGTGCTTGGAACCATGAATACTTGATCATGGCTTTTCCTTGTGTGATTTCTATCATCATATCCTCTGATGCACCCCTAAAGTTCTACTACAGATGTGTGTCTCGAGGGACACTGGGAGACACTTATGAAATAACCTGGATGCAATGGCTGATACCTTCATACTTGGACTGTAAATAATACACATTTTTTGAGTGCAAGGAAAGTCTTTACAGTGGATATTCATGAGATCTTCATGTTGACACAAAATACGGAAGGGACACTTTGTTCTAGGTTTCTAGTGTGAGGAATGATTTATACTTTATTCCAGTTTTCTCCTTAACATTTTATTTACCAAGTGTTACTTATTAAGTTGAATTAATATTTTGTTACTGTGCAGCCAGCCAGCAGATGTTATGTCTTGAAAGGAATTGCAATATTGCATTGGACAAACATTGAAATGAATGAAGGTCTATTTTCTTCACACACTGTATCCTGCCAGGCTCCTGAGAGGAGACCGTACAATAGTTTGGTGTGGNCTTGAGTTAAAATTATAGAATTGAAACCTCAAAATATTAAAATATATGTGAAGCTTAATCAGGCTGTGCTTACAGCTGGGTAATAAATCACATTTTTCACTCNTTTCTCTGATTTTAAGAACCAGAAACAAGAAACTAGAGGCATAAAAGATTAGGCTCAGAAGGAATTTTAAGGAATGGAGGAATGGTCTAGTTTAGTGTCTGCCATTGGCATTTTTTTTTTGTTGTTGTTGTTTGGCTAGACTCTTCTTTAGTGAGAAAGGAGACTCTTTCCTATCTGAACAAACCTGCTAGGAAGGAAATTCTAGCATCCCCAGTAATGCCATTCTGACCCATTGAAACAACTTGTTTCTTCAAGAATAGTTTTCTCAGCTATTTTGTTTTTGGCAATGTCCATTTCAGGATAATAAATTCCAGTGCAGAGCCATTTTTTTTTAAGGTTTTAGTAGAATACATTAGATGGAGAGAAATAGATATTCAATGGTAAAGAAAAAGTTTTTTTTTCTTCCAGACCAAGGTTAATTCTAATAAGGAAAACAGAAAGCACGCCACCAATGCCTTAGCATTAAAGCTCACTCCCTCTTGAGTGTTCTTGCGTATTAATGCTATGCCAAAGGCTTTCATTACTCTCTGGTTTTGTTTTTTCCAATATTTCCCCCACATGTGATTTCTTCATGTATAAACTAAACAGATTTAAATACGTGTCTTTTCCTTTAATGAAGGTGCCCTTCAGTGCAAAGGGGGCTGTTTGAGGGGGGGGTTCAAAGACGATTCACTCTCATTAATGCTCTTAAAATTTTACTTTTGATCAGAGTTGGCAAAGTAAGTCTAGATCAAATGGAAACCAAATCTCCCCTTTGAGACTGTTCAAGGTTCTTCACTCTCTTGGCTCTCCTGATAGATAGCTCACTGTTTTACTCATTTTCGGCACAGTGGGAATTAGTCCTATACGGAGAAAGGTTTGGAGACCCTGCGAATGCTAACTCGAGTCAGGCAGAGAGAACTGTTATTTAGTTGGTTGTATAATTTAAGCCATTTAGCCACAGAAGTGTGGCAAAACGTTGTAACTGCAAAACAAATAAGCCACCCTTGTCAAAAAATGTACTTTTTTTTTTAAGTTGTGAAATTAGCTATCAATTCATATGCAATCCTAGATCAAAATGGAGGGTTCCCAGAAGCACTAGTGCGTGAGAATGGAAGTAATTGTTTGTGGTTTTCATGAGAAGATTGCCAGTTTGCAGCATTTAAATTACATACAAACTGGTTTTCACGTCTCTAATTGTAGCTGTGTTGTTCTCNGGGAGGGTTGAATTGACAGTGACAAACATGGACTTAGAAGGGATACAAAGACATGAAAACAGCACTACATCTGCCNCAAAATGATTCAGTGAATAGTGCTACAGTGTTTTATTTATTCCTTGCTATGCCAAACTCCCCTTTTCCTCTAAGGAGCAATGCTGACTTCAGTAAGTTAATGAGAAATAGTTACTTCAGGGAGTTTGGGTAAATATAACACATGGCTTTTGTGAATTATTGTGTGCCTGCTTATTTATTTATTTTAGAAGTATTTGAATTTAATATAATCTCTTGTCTGTTTATTTTCTTCGAAAAAAGAATATGCATTTACCTTCAGTGCTTAATTGACCAGACTAGTACTCATACAGATCTCTCCATGATAGCATTTTGGGACAGAGGAAGATAAATACAGAGTCCTACAATAATATTCTATGCATTACGTTTTGCTTTAATCCCTGACTTTTCTGTAAAATAAGGCCACTAACCTCTTAGGCCAGAAGAATGAAAAACTGGCTTTTAGAGAAACAAAACAACAAAATAAAGGGGTAATTCCGATTTAGAGTTTGTAGAGCTAACTGAATGTGGCTGTTAATTCTGGTGTACAAACAACTGCCTCAAAGAAGATTGCCAAATCCCTCCTATTCAGTATTTGTTTCCTTTGAAAAAATACTTTGAATTCTTAAAGGGTCATACTGAGTTAAAGTGTACTTGTGAAGATAAACAACAGCTTAGCAAGAGGGAATTTGAGTATGGAAAAGGCCATATTAAAAGCAGAAAACAAATGAAAAAAATTAAGAAAACGCTTCTGCATTTGGGCAAGTTTACAAAGGAAACTGCCTACATTTTGCTTGGCATTGCATTTTGAAAGCTCCCACAGTGAGAATAATTAACAGAAGCCATTTATGTGTATATTTCTAGAAGAGCTGGGCCCCATGTATACTTGCAGAGGACTGGGCAAGAAGAAGTTATTTTCCTGCAGGAACAAGGAGTTCTTTGTTGCACAGTGTTCAAAGGCTCTGAAGGAGGTAGTGATACAGGATACAGCAAGCTAACATTGGTGCTCTCTGAAGTTTGCCACACACTCAGTGGCTTCTGTTGCTTCATGTCTTACCTACAGTGCTGCTGAGAGACTCAGGCCATTGGAGAGACAGGACTGAAAAGATTGTAAGATGGTAAGCTGCAGCTGACTAAAAGAGGAACCTCTCTTCTGGATGGAACAGTTTAAAACTGGATTAAGCTGCTTTGGCAAGTGTGCATGCAGTAGTACAGGCAAAAACCAGGCTGGATGGTCGACTGCCAGGTTGGATGGTCAACTGTCAGGAGGCTTTATAAGAACATGAGAAGAAGGGAGTAGACCACATGACCTCTGAAGTCCTTTTTTCTGTCCAATGTATTCTTATTTTACTTAGTTTTATCTCAAAGTTCATCCTCAGCTTTGCTGCCTTGGCTTTGGGTCAGCTACCTTTTCTTGTTCCCTAGGAGCTGTAGCTTGCTATGTGCTATGTGGTGGTAGAGGCTTATTACATCCCCTTCATCATTACTGATTCTCTTTTTTCATGGGTGATGCTAACAGAATAGCCACTAAAGATGTACTGGTGCATTTGAAGTCAGTCATATTAAAATCCCTGAAAACCAAGATTTTCCTTTACCTTTAATATATACCCTAAGTTGCCTGCACATCTCCCATATGGCTTAGGACAAATAAGAAGGGATAGAAAATTACTATACCATACTTTATTTTAGCAGAGATGCCACTAAGTTCTTATCATGACCTCTTTGAGTTACTGGAAAGCTCGTTCTGTGTACTTCTAACAGTGAGGTTTTTGAGGTACTCTGTAACTCAAACACAATGATTGTTCTCCTAAACCTTGACTCAAACCTAGACAACCTCAATTTATTTTCCAGCAGAATTTCAAGCAGCCCATGTCTTTCCTTGATATTATTTGGCATCTGTTTTTATGTGAAATGTTAAAGCTTAGTCATCCGAATCCTCTTGTCTTGGTTTCTTTGTGGCCATGAGCATGTGTGACAGTGTGTTCTGAAATATTAATGTCTGTTCTTTCACTTCTCCCCCTTTTTTCTCAAAGCTTTTTCCGAGTCAATCACAGCTGCCAATGTTGCCTCTGGGGAGATGGAGGATTGTTTCATGGGACTGGAAGCAGCAAGAAACAATCAGTCAGTAGTCTCCTTACCCCCCAAACAGGCTTTTGAGAAACAAAAGGGAAAACTTGAGGCTTGGCAAAGCAGAGTCTATTATATCATAGCAAGAGCTTTGGGAAAAATAGAGTTCTCTCTTCTCTCTCTGTAAGCTAGAAGGATAGCTACAAAGAGGAAAAGAGGGAAGATGGCTCAATATGGTTTGAGAGGAAGTCACATTGGGGATGGGAGGATGGAAGAAGACTTTTTGGAGACAAATAGTCTAAGTGTAGAAGACTGTCAAGCAGCATAGATGGACATTCTGCAGGGTATGAGAAACAAAGACCAAATAATCTCATAAAGATGGTGTTTTACAGCAAAGAACCATTCCCATGGAGGTTGTGTTATTTTCCATCACCACTTAACAAAAACACAAAAACTTGATGTCAGAGATTAAATTGTTTATTATTTTTCTTAGATTCTGTGATCAGCACTTATTAGGGATGAGTATTTTCAAGTTCATATAGTATCTGCATCCTCAAGTGGAAGATGCAGAAGTTGGTCAAATTGTGTTGGATCAGAATATTTTGTTAGACAGAAGGTTTTGGTTACTTTTACAGCATGTATACATGCCAAAAATATTGCTATGAAATTATAGATAAAACTCTCTTAGTTCCTTCAGGCAGACACCCCACTGCACAAACACAGACCAGGCCTGCCAGAAGACCAGGTAGGCTGCCTGCCTTCAGACCTCATCCACCCTCTTAGTGCCCCTCCCCATGCCCAAACACTATCCCTAATGCCCCTCCCCTCCTTATTTCTGAGAACTAGCCTCCAACTTGGGAGGAGATCCCCTGCCCAACAAGAGGCCACTGGAAGTTCAGCCCCCAACTCTGGCAGAAACCCTCTGCTCAACCAAAGGCCACAAAAGCCAGAAAACCAGAGAGGAAACAGAAACCAAGGAATGAACCACCTATCCAACAAAGACAAATCCAGAAACCGGCACCTAGACCTATAATCACCCCCAAACCCAGATGTCTAGACACCAGCAACACAATCAACAGCACAATCAACAACAGCCAGGGCAATGTTACCACCAGAGTCCAGATATCCTCCTACAGCAAGCCCTGGTTATTCCAACATAGTTTAAATACAAGAAAAAGGCCTTAAAACCAAATTTATGAAGATGATAAAGGTTCATAAGAAGAACTGAATAAATTCCTTAAAGAAATTGAGGAAAAGAGAAACAAAAAATTGGAGGAGAATATGTCTAAATTTCTTAAAGAAAGCCAAGAAAGCCAAGAAAAGCAAACAGTTGAAGGAAACAAATAAAATTGTTCAGGATCTGAAAACAGAAATAGAAGCAATAAAGAAAATATAAACTGAGAGAATTTTGGAAATGGAAAATCTAAGTAATTGAATAGAAATTACAGATGCAAGCATCAGCAACAAAGTACAAGAAATAGAAGAAAGAATCTCAGGTGTTGACTACATGTTAGAAGAAATAGATATATCAGTCAAAGAAAATATTAAAGCTAAAATATTCCTGATGCAAAACGTCTAGGAAATCTGGGACGCTATGATAAGACCAAACCTAAGAATAATAATAATGAACAGGGAGAAGAATGCTAGCTCACAGGCAAAGAAAATAATCTCACCAAAATTGTAGAAAAAAATTTTCCTAACCTGAAGAAGGAGATGCCTATAAAGGTACAAGAAGCATACAGAACACCAAATAGACTGGACAGAAAGAAAGTCCCTTCACCATATAATAATCAAAACATTAAACACACCAAACAAAAAAAGAACATTAAAAGCTGTCAGGGGAAAAAAGCAAGTAATGTATAAATGTAGACCTATTGTAATTATATCTGATTTCTCAATGGAGACTCTAAAAACCAGAAGAGCCTGTATAGATGTGTTGCAAACTCTAAGAGATCACAGCTCCCAACCCAGACTACTATACCCAGCAAAACTTTCATGTATCGTAGATGGAGAAAACAAGATATTCCATATTAAAGTTATATTTGAACAATATCTATTGACAAATCCAGCCCTACAAAGATACTACAAAGAAAATTCCAACCCATGAAAACAAAACCAAAAGAAGTAACACACACACACACACACACACATACACATACAACCACCACCACCACCAACAAAATAACAGAAATTAATAATTATTGGTCATTATTGTCATTCAATATAGTTTGACTCAATTCCCCAATAAAAAGACACAGACTAACAAATGGATGTGAAAGTAGGATTTATCTTTCTGCTTCATATAAGAAACACACCCCAGCATAAGATAGACATTACCTCAGAGTAAAGGATTGGAAAAAGATTTTCCAAGCAAAATGGACCTAAGAAGCACGCTGGTGTAGCCATTCTAATATCTAACAAACAGACTTCAAACCAAAATTAATTAAAAGAGACAGGGAAGGAAACCTCATACTCATCAGAGGAAAAAAATCCACTAAGATGATCTTTCAATTCTTAACATCTATGACCCAAAGGGCACCAACATTTATAAAAGAAATATTACTAAAGCTTACACATTGACCCTCACACATTGATAGTGGGAGACTTCAAAGTCCTTCTCTCACTAATGGACAGATGGTTGAAACAGAAACTAAACAGAGAAATAACAGAGCTAACAGACATAATGAATCAAATNGACCTAACNNANANNTACAGAACATTTCACCCAAACACAAAAGAATNTATCTTCTCCTCAGCACCTCATGGAACATTCTCCAAAACTGACCATATACTTGGTCATAAAACATAACTCAACATATACAAGAAAATTGAAATAACCCCCTATATTTTGTCAAATCATCATGGATTAAAGCTGGATTTCAACAACAACAGAAACAACAGCAAGCTTACAAACTCATGGGAACTGAACAACTCTTCTAAATGACTACTGGGTCAAGGAATAAATAGAGAAAGAAATTAAAGACTTCCCGGAATTCAATTAAAATGAATGCTCAACATACCCAAACTTATAGGACACAATGAAAGTGATGCTAAGAATAAAGTTCATAGCATTATGTGCCTGCATATAAAAAAATTGGAGAGCTCTCGTACTAGCAACTTAACAGCATGTCTCAAAACTCTAGAATAAAAAGAAGCAAACACACCCAAGAGGAGTAGACAGCAGGAAATAATAAAGCCGGGGGCTGAAATCAATAAAATAGAAACAAAGAAAACAATACAAAGAATCAATGAATCTTCACAAAGAGTTGGTAGAGTGGGTTCTTTGAGAAAATCATCAAGATAAACCCCTATCCAAACTAACAGAGAAAGAATATTCAAATTAACAAAATCAGAAAGAAAAAGGGGAACATGACAACAGACACTGAGGAAATGCAAAGAATCATCAGGTCATACTTTAAACACCTGTACTCCACAAAATTGGAAAATCTAAATAAATGGATAATTTTCTCAATAGATACCACTTACCAAAGTTAATCAAGATCAGATAAACAACTTAAATATACCTATAACCCCAAAAGAAATAGAAGCAGTCATTAAAAGTCTCTCAGCCGAACGATCTGGGGCTGGATGGTTTTAGCACAGAATTCTACTGAACATTCAAAGAAAAGTTAACGCCAATACTTCTAAATTTATTTCACAATGTAGAAGGAACATTGCCAAATTTATTTTATATGGCCAGAATCACTCTGATAATCAAACCACACAAAGATTCAATAAAGAAAGAGAATTACAGACCAATATCTCTTATAAACACAGGTGCAAAAACACTCAACAAAAATACTCACAAACTGAATCCATGAACACATTAAAAAAAGATCATCCAGCATGATGGAGTAGGCTTCATTCCAAAGATGCAAGGATGGTTCAACATATGAAAATCAGTCAGTGTAAACTACCATATAAACAAAATGAAAGAAAAAAAAAACACATGATCATTTCATTAGATGCCGAAAAAGCCTTCATGATAAGCCCTTCATGATAAAAGTCTTGGAGAAATTAGGGATACAAGTACATATCTAAACAAAATAAATGCAATTTGCAGCAAGCTTATAGGAAATATTAAATTAAATGGAGAGAAACTCAAAGCAATTCTAGTAAAACCAGTAACAAGACAAGGCTGTCTGCTCTCTCCATATCTATTCAATATAGTACTTCAAGTTCTAGCAAGAGCAGTAAGACAACTGAAGGAGATCGAGAGATTACAAATTGGAAAGAAAGAAGTAAATGTATTGATATTTGTAGATATTATGATAGTATACATAAGAGACACCCAAAACTCTACCAGGGAACTCCTACAGCTGATAAACACTGTCACCAAGGTGTCTGGATACAAGAGTAACTAAAAAAAAAATCAATAGCCCTCTTATATACAAGTGACAAATGGACTGAGAAAGAAATCATGGGAACAAAACACTTCACTAAAGCCACAAACAATACAAAATATCTTGGGTTTACCCTAACCAAGTAAGTGAAAGATCTGTATGACAAAAACTTCAAGTCTTTGAAGAAAGAAATTGAAGAAGATATCAGAAGATGGAAAGATCTCCTCTGCTCATGGACTGGTAGAGTTAACTGGTAGAGTTAACATAGTAAAAGTGACCATCCTATCAAAAGCAATCTACAGATTCAAAACAATCCCCATCAAAATTCCAACATAATTCTTTACAGACCTTGAAAAGACAACTCTCAATTTCAAATGGAAAAGCAAAAAACCCAGGATAGCTAAGACAATCCTGAGCAATGAAAGAACTGCTGGAGCTATCATTACCCCTGATTTCAAGCTATACTACAAAGCTATATAAAGTAATAAATACCACATGGAATTGGTATAGAAACAGACACATTGATCAATGGAATCAAATTGAAAACCCAGACATAAATCCACACACCTATGGACACCTGATTTTTGACAAAGAAACCAGAAATTCACTATGGAACAGAGAAAGCAGCTCCAATAAATGGTGCTGGTCTAACTGGATGTTTGCACATAGAAGAATACAAATAGATCCATATTTATCACCCTGCATAAAACTCAAGTCCAAGTGGATCAAAGACCTCAACATAAAACTAGATACATTGAACATGACAGAAGTGAAAATTGGGAAATAGCCTTGAACACATTGGCACATGAGAGAACTTCCTGAACAGAACACCAATAGCATAGGCACTAAGATAAAAAATTAATAAATGGGACCTCATGAAACTGAAAAGTTTCTATTAGGCAAAAGACACTGTCAATAGGACAAAATGTCAGCCTATAGAATGGGAGTTTTACGAACTCTAATCTGATAGAGGGCTACTATACAAAATATACAAAGAATTCAAGAAACTAGAGATCAACAAACCAAATAATCCAATTAAAAAATAGGGTACAGATCTAACCAGACAATTCTCAATAAAGAAATCGCAAATGGCTAAGAAACTCTTAAAGAAATGTTCAACATCCTTAGNCATCAGAGAAATGCAAATCGAAACTATGAGATTTCATCTTACACCTGTCAGAACGGCAAAGATCAATAACACAAATGACAGCTCATGCTGTCAAGGATGTAGAGCAAGGGGAACACTCCTCTATTGCTGATGGGAGTACAACTTGTACAGTCACTATGTAAATCAATATGATGTTTCTTCAAAAAATTGGGAATCAATCTACCTCAAGACCCAGCTATACTACTCTTGGGC
>LZPO01045645.1:0-14382 GCA_001675575.1 Neotoma lepida | reverse complement strand
CCAGAGGAAGGAATAAGAATACTTCAATGATCTGTAGGTATCTCATGTATTCAGAATTTGGGGGAGGTGCTGATGGTAAGACAGGTACCCTTGAGCTGACAAATTAAGAGCAAGTAAGTAGCCATTAATCTCCCCNAAACCCACACCAACTTTTTTGATCATAATGAGATTATAAATAGGGACTTCAATGAATTCAGCATTCCCGTTTGGGTGTTCAACTTGTAAGTATTTTCTAATTACAAGTGCTTATAGTCATAACATGTTTAGTTAGAAGAGAAGGTAAACACCATTAATAATCATTAGTAATCCAGCCAAGTCATTCNATAGATGAAGCTTCAAGGATCAGAGAGGTCTCTTGATTTATGCAAGATCATGCTCCACATTAATTACTACAAAACTGGGGTTTCTCAGGGCTTCTCATACCCACAGCCTTGTATGAAATTTTCCACTCTAGTTCTTTCCCTTCTCCTCTCTTTTTTCTCCTTTTCTTTCTTCATTTTTATTATGACTAGGTTTTACTCTCGTGGACAAAGTTTGTTTTTAAGTATGAGAGGAAAAACATAATAATTAAAATGACAGAAGAGAAACCAATTGGACTTTTCCTACACATCAAAGGGGGNGTTTGCACATAATTTGTGTGCCATTGAAGCCTAACCTTGTGTAGCAGGGCTTCATTCATTAAATAAATATAGGTTGCCTGCAAACCATAGGTTGTTATGTGTGGATGAAATCTATAATGTGCCACACTTTTCAAGAAGAAATTTGATAGTCATACAATAACCATGGAGATATGAACAGAAGTTTCCAGGAAAAAGCTGTACCTTCAAACTGAACCTTCTGCAAGACTGGTTAACTGATTGGAACTTCAATGAATGTTGTAATTTGAGAGCCAGATTATCTTGGACCATCTTTAGTCTTCATAGCAGCCATAATTGTCTTCCTCTCTACCTGACCTAATAGTTTTACAATCATTAGGTAAGTCATTTGGAACGTACTGACCNTCCAGTTTTCTTTTTCTTCTTTTAATTTTTGTTTATTCTTCTCTCATACAATACATCCCATCCTTCCACTCCTCCCAGTTCCCCCTCACTTTGCCTCTCCCCCATATCCCCCNTCTATCTCTTCCCAGAAAAGAGAAGCCCTCCTAGGGATATCAACTGAACATGGCATAGCAAGATACAAGAAGACCAGGCACAAACCCTCATATAAAAACTGGGCAAGGCAACTCAGTAGGAGGAAAAGGGTCTCAAAAGCAGACAAAAGATTCAGAGACACCCTGACTCCCACTGTCAAGAATTTCCCTCAAAACACCAAGCCAACAACCGTAACAGATATGCAGATGGTCTTGCTCAGATCCACACAGGCTCTGTGATTGTTGCTTCAGTCTCTGTGAGTCCCCCACGAGCCCTGCTTAGTTGATTCCATGGGCTCTCCCATTATCATTGACCCTTCTGGCTCCCACAATTCCTCCTCCCCCACTTCCACTGGGAGGGACCCAGTGGAGACCTCCATCCTGNGCTCTCTCTCCACCTAATATTTGGCCATGCATCAGCTAATATTTGCATTTGCATTGACTCGAGGCAGCCTTTTCCATGACAACTGGACTAGGCACCAGTCTATGAATGTAGCAGAACATTAGGAATGTTTTCATTATTCATTAGGAATCATTTCATTATTATTATTATTATTATTATTATTTTTGGTAGTAGTGTTTGGTTCTACCTTAGGTCTCTGGGCTATCCAGCCTGTGGTTCCTGGCCATCCAGGCAGTGTCAGGTCTGGGCTCCTTCTCTGGCCTCAAATTAGACTAGTCATTGGTTGGCCACTCCCACAAGTTCTGTGCCACCATTGCCCCAGACATCTTGCAGGCAAGACAAACTGTAGGTCAAAGGTTTTGTGGCTGGTTTGGTGTCCCAGTCCCACCACTGGAAGCCTTGCCTAGTTATAGAAGATGGACTGTTTAGGCTTCATTACTAGGAATCCTTGCTAGGACCACCCTCATTGATTCCAGGGAGTTTCCCCTGCACTAGATTTCCACATCATTCCCCAAAGGCCCTCTGACTCCAATTGTCTTCCCCTGTACTCTCTCTCTCCATTCCTCCCCCACAACATGATCCCTTCTATTCCTATCCCCACCCAGTTTTCATTTGGAATGCATTAGTAGATCATGATCTTCCACCAACTCAAAAGCTAAGAGTGTCATCAGATAGCATCTGAAGATCTGAAGCCCATAACAGATTTCTTCCCCACTTTGCTACAACCCACCTCTCTGATGTTTCCATCAATACACTTGCACAGTGTCTTTCCTTGTTCTGATGCTATGCAAGCTTCATGAAACTGCTTCTATGTTGGAGGACANAATTTGGGGTAACCCAAATCTGTGTTCCCGGATGATGGCCATTCATATCTGGCTTCAGAATAAACTATCTCAGTTGTGTTTTTGCACTTAGAGAGCCTGTATTCTTTAATGCATGAACATTTTTTTTACCTTTTATTCACAAGAGGGTTTTAACCTTTTGAATTTAAAGTCATTGTTTAGAACTTGGATAATTTAAAACCATTTTTAATTTATTTTCAAGATGCAATAGGAGAAACAGAATTAGGTATTGACCACTGAAAGTACATTCAGCCAAAGGAAACTACCTATTGTTTAACATTTTGGAGGGCAGCTGAGGTGTATGTGTCTTTCTTTCCTTAGTGGTCTAGTATCTCTCTCCCTCCTGTGTGATTTTATTATAATGCTCTATTGCTGGGTCACACTTCTGCAATAGAATCATAATCAATGCTAAAATAGAGAGATAAGAGAAGCAAAACCNGTCATGCAGTTGAAGAGATTCAGAAGGGTAAAACAACATATTCAAGGACTCCTAATTATCTTTAAGGTAGGGCATACAGGTAAGCTGTTCTTTTGTCTCTGGAAAAATGTAATTCTAGCATAAGAAAGATCTTTGTGGCTGTTCTGCCCTGNGGGATTTTTAAACAGAGCAGGAAATTTTGAGTTATGATTCACACAACAGTTTTGTTTTGGCNACAGTCCACATTGTCATTCTGACAGAGTTTGCAGAATAATTCATTAGCATGTATGCATTCTGCTTTTAGCTTTAAAGAATATAATTGAATTGTAGATTGTGTATAAGCTTGGTAGTTGCACATATTGAAGGAAGGACTTTTTCTCTCAACCAAAGATACTGGCTCGGAAGAAAAATAGGAAGTGCAAAGTAATTGACATCAGGTCTGTTTCAACAAAGGTTCAAATGGAACTTAACATTGAGCTACTTTGCTAAGCTTGGCAAATTCTCTCTTGTCTGCTGCAAACACCAAGTTAAAGGGTTTCTACACTAGTCCTCATCTATTATATCACTTTATGAGTTTTTCTTTTGTTGAAAAGCGAACATGGTGGCATTCCTATCTCACTGTACCATTGTGACTTGGGAATAAGATGGAGAGAAAGGCCTCAGGATGAATGTATAGGAGAAGCCAGCTGGCAGGAAGACTGAATGTCCTCCCCAACAGACTAGGCTAGCATGTAACTAACAGAACATACATGACACACAAGTGTGGTAGAAGGCAGTGCTACGGAAACAACCCTTAAAGGGTCACAACCTCTTTGGTCCAGGGCCTTTGAACCCCTGACCTTTCTAGCTCTCTGACCTGTTTCTGATTTTGGAACTGCTTCCTTAGTAAACAGTCTCTATATCTCCCACTTTCCATGATGTATCCTTGGTCCTTTTTTAGGACACAAGGATCTGGAAATTATAGCGAGTATCTTCTGCATCCTGAATCACTCCTACAACGTCATGGCCGCTTGGCTATTGATGGCTATGTAGTGCTTCTTAGAGACAATTGCAGATATTTATAGAAGTTTGGCAAGGAATAATTAGAATGAAAATACTGTACAAAATCAATTTGTTCATTTTTNNAAAAAATTCACTGAGTGCCCTTAGTGCTGCCAGTGTGTGTTGAGTGTAGGGCCTTACATTAGATCATGTGTAGCCTCTTAGGGGTCTCATCCTTAATGAAAACTGAACCTCCCTCCCCCAGAGGCCACCAGTTGCCATCAGTTCCTCACCTAGGACTGGGACTTTGTGAATAAAAACATCCACATGAAGCTGGGAGGAAATAGTTGTGGGAGGGACAAGGGAGGAATNGGGGGTGCGAATAAGGGGTGAACTTGATGCAAAATANTGTATGTATGTACTAAATTATCAAACAATATTACTATAAATACTGAAAACCAATTTGAATATTTTAAAAGGAAAATATCGCTCTCTGGATGCTGTAATGAAAGTTTAGGTACAGTTTGTATTCCCATTTTTCCTAGAGTCATATGAGATTTGAGGGTCATTTCTTTCTACTCTATTTACACAAATGGAAACAGAGGTGTCACAAGTTTAGACCAACAGTGTCAGGAATGAGAGAGATTATGATAATAACTCTAAACTTACAATCTAGTATATAACCCAGTATTTGAAAATAAAGTTAAATTATTCAGGAATGAATTGAGTCTAAGTTTATAAATTTCCAATTATTATTTTTCTATTCCATTATAATTATCTGCCCATTTGATTTCTCATTACAACCCCTTATCTTATATCCTTTCAAGGGATGCCATTAAACTTGACTCTGGCTGACTGGCATTCATGTTGGGGCACTTGAGTTCTCATAGTGAAGGCAGTCCACGATCTAAGCCTTTCTACATGGCTTGAACAGGCACTTCAATCAGTGCACTAATTTGGAATTGCTGAGAGCTCAACTCCCNATCTACTTGTTTCTTTTAACATGGACATTTTTAATCAAGTGCTTAATTTGGTCCTGGGGGACTTAAAGCTGCTTTAATAATACATGTGACAAAATTTACCTCTTTGCTTTGAAAGTTGTTAATTATGGAGTGCATTTCAAATGAGCTATCATGGCCAAGAAAGCATCCCTTTTGGATGCTTTTATATTTTAGTACTGGAAAGAAGTAATAAGTGAAGGGTTATGAAACACCTGTCCATATGGATAGTGGTGCTTTGGAGAAACAAACAGGATAATTGTGAGGACTTTTGGGTGAAGAGCACATATTAAGTTGTTGTCAGGTTATGCTATAGATTGTACATAACCCAGAGGGCTTAACCTGGTTTCAGAGCATATAAAAGACGACTCAGGAAGGAAGGACTTTAGACAGATGAGTAGGTTACACCACTCATCTCTTTAAGGAGGAAGAGTCATTTGCTTTCAAGGATGATAGTTTTATTTTAAGTTCTTACACAGTGAGAATGGCCAGTGGTAGGCTGCTCTAGGCTTCTGGTGATTTTGCTGGTCTGTTCTCAGGCTCGTATACATTGTGAGTTCTTACGGCCACTACAGTTATTACTTCTTACTTAATAAATTAGCAGAAGGTTTCCAAGAGATTTGTAATAGGGCCTCTGGTCTTCAGATACACAAATGCAGTTTAAATACCAATGCAGTTAAAAGGATTTAAACAAGCTTCTAAATTACTGTGCCTTAAAAGCAGTAGATCTCAGCCAACCCATTTGCACATGTTAGCCTCAAAAGATGGCTTTTAGTGGCTTAGTTCCAGAGTGTCCTCCATTATTTTCTCATTCCCTGAAATGATTTCTGGTCTTTGCAAAAGACTGTGAGTGCCATGCAAAATACTTACTTTAACCCTCTGTGGGACAATATCTTAGAAAATATGATTGCTCAGAAGTTGAAGTGTGGAATAGGTCTTCATGAGTGAGCAGTTTATGTCAGCTACTCAAAGGCGTGCTTGGTCTTGAACCANGAGCTAGATAGAAGACAGAACTGAGAAAAGCTTTGTACTTTGTTTNGTGAGAAAATGCAGGGATTAAAACGTAAATAAACCCAGACTGAGTTCAGATTTCTTTGACCACCACAAGCTTGTGAGAAACTGTTTGAATGCACTATTGTAATGTGATCTTGAATTTGGGAGATGCTTTTTCCTTCTGGGAACTGTCCTAATAAGGAAAATGTTTCCAGTAAAAATTTGAAAAGTAGTAAAGCTTGGTAGGAAAATGGTAAAGTAAAATTAGGCAAGGAGGAGTGAGACCTGTCATTCCTGAGTTGTAAGGAGAGTCTACAGTGACTACAAAGGGCTCATAGATGTAGGTTGACCCAGTAAACGTTTTGGCTATTACTTCCCTCTATGCAATTTGAGTAATTTGGAGAAGGTGATGGCACATAGTTTTTCTATTATGCAGCAACTGTGCCTGGGACATCCGGAATGGGTAAAATTGAGTGAAGGTAGAGAGAAGAAGTGGAGATGAGCTCAAAGTGGTATTGGCAAAAGAGTAGAACATGTTTGATAGGATGCAGCTTAGAATAAAGGACAAACCACTGTTAGGAGCTTGGGACCTGGTGATAGTTGTGATTAGGCCATGCAGTTTTGCCATTGTTTTAGACATTTAAGGCACTTCCTTTTGCAAGGGACTTGCATGTNTTAGGCAAGTGCTTTGCTACTGAGCTACCTCAGTGTAGCTAAGCCCTTCCTTTAACTGAGTGCTGTGCTGAATGCTTTTGTGCATGAGTATAAGTCTCTGGAATAAGTTCCTATCATTAGACTAATGACACTGATCTACAAATGTTTCATTGTGTTACTAGCAAAAGGCCACTGACCATCTTATCTTATATAATTTTTTTCATTTCATTGCACATTTGGTATTGTAATATCAAATAGGAATTATAACAAAAGTAAACTCTTATCAGTAGGGATTCGAAAGTGAATTAACAACAACAAAAACTTATGCCTTCAAGAAAACTTAAATGAANTAAAGTATTAGTCTATAGCTTTTCAATTTTTCTGTGGCTAATTTGCATGCACTCCTTCTCACATACAAATACCACAAATACAAACTCATTTGTGACTTCTTTTCCCTTTTCTTTCTTATTTCTTACTCTTTACCCTGGTAACTTTCAGTCATTGTACTCTTTGTGCACAAGGTTTCAGCATTTGGTCATTCCTTCGTGAACATCAGTGATAGACACAGCTAAGTCTAAGTGCAATAGGAATGTCTGTTTTGATGCCCAAAGTGTAGCATCATCACAATAAATCTCCACAGCAATGTCTAAGATCTTGGCGTTATAGGTATCATTTTTTTCTCTAGCAAATNTCATTCAATCCCATTCTTATCTTCAATTTCCCAGAGAGTCTACAGAAGAGATCTTGAGAGATGTGTAAGCCACATCCTGTACTAAAATTGAAACTAGAGAGAGCAAATGGCTTTTCCATTACCCCCACATTTCTTCATCAATAAAAGGAGAGTTCTGGAGTGACACATGTTTGTCTGCTTTGTCAACTCAACAAATAAAAGGTGGTGTGCCTGACATGCAAATTAGCAAGAAATAGAGTATTTTAAAAATATTTATCTTATTAAAATATACACTAGCTCTGTTATTAGTCTTGGGAATGTCATTTTTGAGACTTGTAGATATCTTGTACAAACAATTTCCTCTCCCGGGATCTCAAATTGTTCTACTATAAAACACAGATTCCTAGATTAAATGAAGACTCGATTATTTTCTCTAGGACATCCTGGTGACTTCCTACAAGGCCGATGTTCATAAGGCTGTTATTCTGAGTCCAGGAAATCTCCAGGTTTCATCTTTCTGAATTTTATTAATTGTTAATGAGCAGAATATGACACATAAAAGGCCTTGCGTTCTGTTCTCAAATTCTTCTAACTAGGAGAGGATTTAAGTTTAATGTGAAAGTATCAAGGCACTGTTGTTCAATTTAGGTTCAGGTCTCACAGTAGACATTATCACGCTTTAAAGGGCAGAGACTAGAGCTTGTATTCAGAGAAATGCTGGAATTTCCTCAGCCAAAATGAATTTAACAGTTTCCCATACAATGCCTGAGGAGCCTGTAGTAGAACTATAGTAGCCAAACATCAAAAGTCTTATTTTTCTTCCTAGATTTACTCTGTCAGAGACAAGAGGTAGTGAATCTGATCTCAAATTCCACAGCAGAATAAGGGGTAAATATACACATAGGAATTGTAAAACAATTCAATAGACAAAGTAAGAGCTATAAGTGAAAGACGCAAAAGGGTCAGGGAGTCACATCCACACAAGCCTTGGAAGGGGTAAAGCAAGGATGCTTTATAGAGAAACAATGCTTACTGGGGTTGAGTGATTTGCCCAACAGGACACCACTAGGTAGCAGCAGAGTAAACATTTTGATTCCATAGTCAGCCTCTCTCTTGAGTGGCTAAGTTCTCACCCTACTTTAAACAACAAGAATAGAAGAATACTAGATGTCACATTATTCTTTCTTTTCCCCAATATAAACTCTCTGTATATTCTTTACATTTGGCTATTGGTAATAAGATACATGTAAATATTTATAGATGGTCACTAATTGTGCTCTTATTATATTGCCAAAGGTTTTCCATTTTAAGTGCNTATTATTGTGATTTAGACATAAGTGGCCTCCAAGGCTCATGTATTGAAGCCTTGGTCCCTAGTTAGTGGTGGCAGAGAAGTGATTGGATCATAAGGACATTAATTTCATCAATGGACCAATCTACTGATAATTCCATACTGGGATGAGCTATTAGGAAATGGTGACTTTTCCTTGAAAGGTATATTTTATCTTATCCCTATTACTGTCCCCCCTCCACCCCGGTCTTGCTACCAGCACTTCCTGGCTGTTCTGCCATTGTTATTTCAAGGAAAAGCCAAAATAAATCCTACATCCCTTAAGCTATTTTCTTGGGTGTGTTGTCACAATGATGGCAAGGTGACTCACATAATAATTTGTTGATTTTTTGTTGTTTATATCCTCCTGAAGAGTCCATCAGAGTGTTTCAGTCTCTGGGAGTACATTACCTTTCTTTAGTCTCTCACACTCAGTCTNTCTGCTATGATCACAAAGGGATTAGAACAAAAGACAGTGTGGAANTTTATTATTTGCTGTTAACAATATCCAAGCATTTTGTATTATTATATAACTAATTATTATTATATAACTAATAATATATTTGTTCATGAAGAACTAGACAGTAAATCTATATGAATTTGTTTTTAGCATAGGCATTCACAATTTTTCTTCTTAACTTAAACTTAATTTTTCTTCAAAACTTTATNTGAACCATTCTTCTTCACCATTCAGCATTGAAAATGTGTTGGAACAGGCAAGAATCAAAAAAATTTTGATTAAAAAATTTTTTTCACAAGACATCTTCAGATTACTGGACACACAAAACAAACAACATGCCTGATTGATTAGATTGATTAGTGAATGAAGTATACAAGAAATGAATGCACAGTTCATTATCTTCATTTCTTCATTTTAACCCAAGTATAACCAAATCTCTCTTGATATTATATCATCATTGGATGAAATATCTTACTTTTCCATTATGTTTAAAGACCTCAGTAGATAGAGTTACTGTTCCTAATTCTTCCCATGTTATTCTTCCGCCACATCCTTGACATGGCCCAAGGTGAGGGGAATGTCCTATTTTCCAAGTGCATGGGGTTAGAATTGGCCATATGACTTTTTTTTTTTAAACCAATGGGATCCTAGTAGAATTGACACAGTGAAGGTACAAAATGTGTTTAGTTGACTCTCACTGGTCTTGTCTCAATAGTTGTGTTTTACTTAAGGTTACTTGTCTTTAGTCACATTCCTGTGTATCTACCCATCATTCTAATTATGCAATNTATTTAATGTTACATAAGGCAGTAAAAATCTTGTCCAACTTTGTTACAAAGTTAAACATTTTGTAAAACATTTGATAAACATAAATTGCTAAAAATAAAGTCAAATTAGTGTTTTGTGAGACTGAAGNAAAAGAAATACCTGGAAGGATGTTTCATTATGATTGCTTTCTCAATTTTTTAAAGCTCTGATTATTTTTATTAGAAAATTGGAACTGAGAGTCTTGGATGATGTCATATATGTGGTTTCATGCCAGAAAATTTAGCTAATCGTGCCTGGTGGTACATTTTTATAATCCCAATTTGTGGAAGCTGAGGCAGGAGGATTGTGAATTTGGGATGAGCCTAGATTATATAGCATAGTGCAATCTTGAAAAGCCTAAAACCTCAAACCCCAAATAACAAACAACAGCAAAAATGATGAACTTCTATAAAAGATTATTCAAAAATTCTCATTATCCATTTAAGGTAAATAAAATGCTTAATTTCTGCGTTCGTTTTGTGATTATCTTCAACCAATGTTTGCAGTTAATTGATCTAAAACTATTTTCATATGCTGATCCACAAATTTGATANTATGATAAAAAAATTTCTTCATTCTCCATAGACATTTTAGAGTTGCTTGTACCACTGTTTGAAAAGCCTTTTCTTGAAAATGAGTATGTGAAGCACGAACCTCCTTTTCTAGCAGCTCCTTCTCTTTGTGGTCTTAGATCCTGTCCTAGTTTGTAGGTTCATTATTTGGTTAGTAATCTTTATTCTAAAGGCAGACGCCCCTTGCTACAGATCAGTTACCCAGTTTACTTCCTATGCAACTTTTCATATGAGTTGTCTAAATTTCACTAATGCTCGATGCCTCTGGGTATTTTCACTTTTATTTACTCCCACAAAATCAGAGTCCAGAATCATCTAGAACTAACAGATCTCTGGAAGGAAAAGAAAATCTAGCCATTACTTCTTTGTTTTCAGGTTGCTACCAAATGAAAGCTCTCTGTTTACATTGTTTGTCTGAAACTCTAGTCTTTACAAAGTAGATATAAAATAGAGCCAATTGTCGGGGGAAGGTTCAGTAATATTTTCCATGCATCTGGACTTGGATTTAGGATTGGAAGAACTTGGATTTGTTTCAAATTTAAAAGAAAATGCTGCACATATTGATTGATGAAACATGTTGCTGGTAGTGGGGTTTGAGACTAGACGGTCACCTCCTTGGAAAAACTTTGAGATGATTTTTTTTTTTTTTTGTGGCGTTGTAGGTTCAAAAAAATCAATCTATAGGTGATGACATTCCATCAGCACTGGCTACGGTTGGAATTGAGGAAAGCACTCCAATTGGAAAAGTAAGCTTCACACCACATTGCCCATAAGTCAATAGCTATGAGTGCAGTGACTAACTACCCAAGGACATCCAAGAGCCACTCAGCACCAGATCACCAACAGTTTGGAACACATGCAAGTCATTTGGAAAGCAAGGCAGTTCTGGGTTTAGCATTGTGGTTGTTCCAATTTCAGAAGTGTCAATTCTCACCTGGAAAGAAAAGGTAGACCAGAAGGCCTTAGCTTTAATAAAGTACACAGACTCTAGACAGTTTTTAATACAGTCAGATTAGCATAGGATCATAAAGCAACAGATTCAAGACAGAAGGCTGTGGTTAAAGAAAATCGGATAGTGTCTTTCATTGATATTAATTATGCTGTACTATGTCAGAGTTGTTTTCATCAGAATATCTTCAAGAGTTCAGAGGATAAGGGGCTTTAAGTAGATTGTTCCATGCAGATAGGAAGAAATTCTTGACTAGGTGGTATAAAAAATGACACNAACAAAAGTCACCACGAGTATCATATGTTACTGTTCACCTCTATGGTGATACAAGTAAAATTTATTTATTTATTCATTCATGTTTGTGTGTGTGCTCATATACAGGTGCACATACCCATATGCTCAGGGGCTAGATGATGTTTTTGGATTCCTGGAACTGGAGGCTTGTTAAGTGGGTGCTGGGATCCAAACTCTGCTCCTCAAGCACTCCTAACCACTCACCCATCTCACTAGCCCACTTATTGTTATTTTTATTTGATTAATAAACCAACACTAGACTGATGTTTCCATGAAACTGGCTTATACAAACCATAAGTACAACTGTGTTTTTAAGCGTTTACCTAACAGCAAAATCTCAAACTTCTTGGCTTTTATATGATGGAAAACCTGCTAGACTTAGAAGCAAAACAATTTGAGTTCAAGCTGTTACACTGTAGACCTGTGTAGAACTGTGAGAAAATATCTGGAACACCACACTATCTGAAGATTCAATATAATCAACTTCCCCAGAGTGGTTCAGCATTACAGTATATGTGAGAGCAACCCACGCTTTAACAGTACCTTCCATTTGATGAACATTGCATAATCAGTGCATGTTACAAATGTTGGCTCATTTGGATATTCATTTAGCACTTAGATATCGTACTATCTTCTGTTGTTTTATGAAACTGCTTTTAATAAGAGGGCATTTGATGTCTTGTAGATAACACTGGCAGCTGTGACTCTGATAGCAGCAGAGAAGGCAGTATGTAAAAGCATATCGTCGAAACTCTGGCCATATCGACTGCATAGGGTTCAGTGACCTTCCACCTCTACAGCTGATAAGCATTCCTGGGAAGAAATGGCTTTATTAAGCATGCTGTTGACAGGCTGCCCTTGATGATTTGAGCAGATGGCTGTCACTGGTCTCTTCGCTTCTTCCCTCCTACGAGCCCAACTGTCTTTATGCCTAGAGAAATCAAAGGGAATAATATATAGCTCTTGGTAACAGATAAACACAAACTCCATCCTTTTCTATTTTAATTGGACCCTCAAGCAGGGAAACAGGAAGAAGGTGGCAGCTACAACACTCAGCCTCAGATGTCTGCGCTTTGTCTTCTGCATACGGAAACAAAGAGCCCTTTATGCTGTTCTCAGCATGGTTATTTTTCACACTGAAAGGGGATAAAGGCAGTTGATATATAGACTTCATCATTGTCTGATGTTATTTTTTCATATTTCCATCATTTTCTTTCTACATTAATTTTTGCCTTGATGTTTCTGCCTTAGAAATATTAGTCAGTGATTTGTACTGATATGCTCTTTTAACTGACAATAAGCCAAACCCAATGGTTAAGTAAAGGGATTAAGAATTGAACCTGATTGGTTTCCTCTATTTATTCTGGGAAATACTGCTGAACACTGGGACATATTACAATTCAGATGATGATGCCCCAACAAAAATATGAAGGAAACAATCTTACCCTTTCCCAAGGACTCTGCCATGATTAGTCAGTCCCAGTTAATATATTCAAGTGTTCATTAAGAGTTTTGTAGAACTATTTTAATTTATTATAACTGGAACACTTAAAATTTCCTAATCTTATGCAGTTGTGAGTCTTCAGTGCTTCCTTAAAGTAGCAGCATGGAGAAGGAAATTTCGACACATGATTATTGAGGTCATCAAAGTTGATGGTCATTCAAAGTATATAAGACTGAGGAGATCTCTCTCTCCTTCCCTCTTCTCTTCCTTCCTCCATACCTCACTTCTTCCCTCTCTCTTTGGAAAGCAATTATTTCTGCATTGAAAGTCCTCAACACTACACAGAAGAGAAGGATCAACTGTGTATTGAGTCTTTTTATAGNCCGTCTTAAATAAAACTGAATCAGCACACACTACAGCCCTGCATCAGGTTCTTAGAAAGAGATATTTATATCAATGTACCCTTGATGGTAGCAATGCTTTAGGATAATCTATCTGCAAAAATATTTCTTTGTCATCTATTAAACTCATCATCCAGTAATATATATGAGCTTTTATGAAAGAATCCGAAACCTCACAAGTTTCATTCACAATGACATAGATTTTCTTGGTAAATTTCAATAAGATGGATTAATTTTAGTAAAATTAGATTTAAGCAGAATTGAAAAAAAAAACACTGCAAAAGCCAAAGTAATAACAAATATCAGTATGTTTTCTGTGCTCACCCTCTGCTCTCTGTAACTTTCTGGAAGTATGCATTTCTGGGCTGGAGAGATGGCTCAGCTGCTGGGAGCATGTATCTGAATTTGGTTCCTAGCACTGTGTCTGGTGGCTTACAACAGCCTGTAATTGCAGTTTCAGGGGGAACCAGGGAACCAATACCTCTGACCACCATAGGCCCTATACTTAGGTGCACATATCTACTCCACAGGCTTAAGTTAACTAAAAATAATAAAAACAAATTTTAAAAAAATGGGTAAATTGCTGGCATGAAGAAAAAATCTTCTCTGCTTTCCCTTATGTTTTACTTCCCTTGATGAACTTGGTAGAAACCAAATAGTCATAAGAGAGCAAGCTATATTTGTTTCTGAGTTGTCTGTTTTCTTATGACTTATACCAGAATTTGGTTTCTAAATCTGACAGAGTATCTGGGGCTGGAGTGTCCATGAAGTTGGAGAATTTTGGAGCCAGTGTGGGTCATGGCTTGGCAGCATAGCGGCTCTCTTTCATTTAGTTCAAAGGCCAGCATGACTTGGTACATTTCACTATCTACCCATCCCTGAGTGAAGACAGATGAGTCAGCAGCTGGGCATGAGGAGGGGAATAGGATATTTCACTGTGTTGCAAAGCAAGTACCACTGTGGTTCTTTTCCCCTTTTTTTGCCCTGGGTTGGAACTTTATTTGTGATTGAAGAACAGAGTTGTGTCTCGAAGG
>LZPO01045643.1:0-22558 GCA_001675575.1 Neotoma lepida | reverse complement strand
AGTATGTTCAAGATCTATCCCTAGTGCATGAGCTGGCTTTCTGGATCCCATTACCTATAGTCAGAAACCTTATTCACCCTTGATGCAGCAGGGAGGGGATTGGTTCTGCCTCATCTGAATGTACCAGGCTTAGCTGTCCCTCCATGGGAAAACTTACCCTGTTGGAGGCNTGTGAGANGTGGGTCAGGTATGTAAAATGAATTTAAAAAAATTAAAAAAGAAGCATCTACTCTAGCTGTCCCTCTCCATATTTGTTCTTATCTATTCCCTTCCTATATTCCTCTCCATATTCTACTTCCTATAAAGTAGTCCTTACGACTCCTCTCTGTTTAATCTCCCAGTTCTACTCTCCCTCCCATACATAACTATATATTCTATTTCTCCTTCCTCGGGAGATTCTTCCCTGCCTCCAATCCCTTGATCCATACCTAACTTCTCTGGTTATGTGGATTGTAGCTGGCTTGTTGAAGATGTCACAACTAACATCCATGTATAAGCAAACACATACTGTATTTACTTTTTTGGTCTAGGTTTTTATTAGGGTGACTGATCTTTNCTTGTGCTAGCTCCATTCATTTACCTGAAAATTTAATGATTCAGNTTTTTTCTTAAGCAGNTGAGTGGTGTTCCATAAATGTAGCACATTTTCTTTATCCATTCATGCTAGTGGATATCGATTCTATTTCCAATTTCTGGCTATTATGAATAAAGAAGCAACGAACATGGTTGAGCAGGTGTCTGTGGTGTTGGACGGAGCAGTTCTTTGGATACATGGAGCAGTTCTTTGGATATGTGCTCAAGAGTGGTATCGCTGGGTCTTCAGGTAGACCTATTCCCAGCTTTGTGAGGAATTGACATACTGATTTTCACAGTGGCTTAATGAGTTTCCCTTACTNCTACTTCACTTGGGAACTCATTGACCACACTGGCCTGGCAATTAGCTAGGCAATCTANATTCTCCTTCCTGCCCTCCACTGCAAATTCCCCAGTCTCATCCTGAGCCCTATAGCAGACTACTTTCAGAGACCTGTCCTTGTACTCCACCTCCTTCCCCTGAGGATCCTGNCAAAGCTTCTGGTAGACCAGTTTTCTTGCTGCCTCAGGATCCTCCCAANAACCTCTTCTAGCNCACTCCCATTCATTTATATCAACCCTCTCTACCCTGGATCCCCAGTGGGCACACTAAACCCTGACTCAGGTAGGCAATCCTCACTTTTCTTATCCCTCAGTAAAATTTCTCATGTTTCATCCCCCGATTGCTCATAGCAGACAGCTTGTAAGGGCCTGACTTCTTACACTATTGCCAATCCCTGAGAACTCTGNTGAACCTTGTGATATTCTGAGCTCCACCTCTTCCTGAGAACCCTCTCAGTCTCTGCTTCTAGCCCATCTCCACCCCTTTCTGTCAGTCCCAATACATAGAAACACTGCCTACCAGGAAACCTTCAGCCATCACTCCTGCCAAATGTCCAGATTGCACATGAAACATTTTAAAAGAATTATTTTGAAGTGTTAAATCAATGTAGTGAGACTAAAAGGCTAGTTCTTATTGAACTGATCATAGAATTTACATAGGTCAATTATATCATATGATGATAAGATAGTATTTAGACTAGATTATATAAATCACATGATTACACTTTTTTGTACTTGCTAACAATCTTTGAGTATGTTACACAATTTAGAATTTTCTTTCTCATTTCAAGTATATAATAATTTCTCATATTTTTGGTATTAACTAACATTTGGTTAGAATATGGTTCCAGTGTGGTACAGAAGAAAACTTAGGGAAAGCTGCATTTTAATGCTCTTTGTATTATTTACTGTTGTTACCCAAAGAGGATAAAGTATTTGCCTCAGTTTTCTATATTATCAAACTAAATTATTAGCTAAAATGTTTAGCATAAATTACAGAAAATACTAAGCACTATTGAGAGTATCAATGATAAATAATATTACCATAGTTCATTCTAATATTATGTAGTAAAAACATGACATTAAACTAATACTTAAAATATTAGAAAACAATTACATTAGAAAGCTATTACAATTTTTCTGAAATTTTCTCTAGCAAATAAGTATTAGTTACATTTTTGCAACAATGAATTTAAAGACAAAGGAATTCAGCCAACATTTCATAAGGGATTGATAGTTTTACTATNAAANTTCAGCTTTTTAAAAATTAAAATACAGTTATTTTCCCATTCCTTTTCCCCCTCCAAACCTTCCCATAGTCCCTACCATTGATCCATTTCAAATTCATGAATTCTTTCCTTCAATTGTTATTGCCATAGACACATTTTTATATACATATATTTATACATAATTATGTATATGTATATATGTGCTTAAGTATATAAATACAATATACTGAATCAGCTTAGTATTGCTTGTGTATATGTGAATTCAGTGTTGATCACTTGGTGTCTGATAACCAGGTCCATCTTTTTGGAAGATTATGTCTCCTCTCAGCCTTCCTTTGCTGCCTGTTGTTCTTCATCTAGTGGTGGTGGCCTGGTGAGATGTCCTTCTTCCACATCAGCATGGTTTTTGTTGTCTCCATTATTCATGTCTTTTAAGTAGCCACATTGTTGAGGTATCATGGATATAGCTTCTCTCTCATTTCTAAGAGACAGAATATCACACACGTGATTCTTAGTCCTCTGGTTATTGCAATCTTTCTGGTTCTCTTCCATGCTATGGAGGAGAAGTTGCATTGTACACATAGGAGTTGAACCTGGATATCCCATGATTAGTTGATCTTTGAATTTTGACCAGTTGTGGTTTTCTCTAATGATCTCCATCTTTTGCAAAGGGAAGTTTCTTTGATGANGGTTGAGAAACATACTTATCTCTGGGTATNAGAATCAGTATTTAGAATTCAGTAAGAAATTAGTCTGCTTTAACAAAATGTTTGGAAGCAGGTTCTCCTCTAAGATCCCTGACTAGATAACAGCTAGTTATCTAGGTTTCTTGTACCAGGCATGCTATTGCTCCTATTGAGTGAGCCTTAAGTGCAGTTGTACAACTGTTGGTTACTGCCAAGAAACGAATGTCACTATTGCATAACACTTCATGTTATTGCTTAGCTGTAGTTCCTGGCTGTAAATCTTTATATGTGAGTATATAACCTGAAGTAATTACAGAACCCAGGAAAGTAAAAAAACACACACTAAAAACATACTGTGTGTGTAGCATTTTGTAGTATATGACAAGAAAATAGTAGAATATGAGTGATGTGAAGTCAACTTTAACACGAGAGGAGGAATTTTTTTTTTTACATTTTACACATAAATAAGATCAAGTCTTCATATTTCTATATCTGGCTTATTTCATTTAACATATGCTTAGGATAGAATTTCAATTTTTATGGCAGGATAATATTCCCTCCCATATATATATAATATATATATATATATATAATATATATAGAGAGATAGAGAGAGAAAGAGAGAAAGAGACAGAGAGAATTATTTAATTCACCTATCGGTTTATGGATATTTGGATTGCTTTTATTTTTTGTCTATTACAAATAGTGCTGAAAGACTTGGACTGCTGCTGCATAATTCTAGTTCCATTTTCAGTTTTTTGAGTAATGTTCATACTGTTTTCCATAATGTCCATATTAATTTACATCCCAACAGTGTGTAAAAGCTCTCTTTTCTCTGTATACTCACCAGCACTCATTTTGTTTTTTGTTTTTGTGGTTTTGTTTTTCTGTTTTGTAATTGTCATTTTTACTGGGTAACGTGAAATGTCATGGTGGTTTTGATTTGCACTTTTCTGTTGATTGATGTTATTGAACATTTTTTTTCATACATCTGTTAGCCACTTATCTGTTTTATTTTGAGAAATATCTAATTTGGTCAATCTCTCATTTTAATTGGTTTATTAATGTTATTAACATTTATCATAGGGAAATTCTTGATTATAAATTCATNCTTCATTTATACTTGAAATTTTTAAAGAGAAACTTAAAGTTNCCTTAAACTTATCTTGTTTTCCTACTACTTTCAAAAAACCAAACTCTATGATATAATGTTTATAGTAATTTTTTTGCATAATGTCTCACAATGGTGTAAATATGTCACTTTCAAANAAACATTAAACTACATATGTGCAATACTGTAATAAAATACTATTTATGAAGAGGTTTCTGACACTTCCACCATCAACTCCTCCTTACACATATGGTTATTGCACTGAGTAGCANATTTGTGTGGCAATATTTATTATCCTTTCATTTTTAAAAATAATCTTCCATTTAATTAAAGACATTGTTTTCTTGTTTCATTCTCTCAAACTCTGGCTCTTTGAGTTTTTTTTTTCCTTCCCATTTCTCTAACTTCTAATTTAATAGCATCTTTCATCATTAAATGTGTACTGAAGAGTTACATAAGTCATATTGATATCCACCAAGGGCATCTTTTAATTAGACCTGGGTATTAATAAGATCATGATTGAAAATAAAATTTTATAAAGAGTAAGTGATTCAACTAAAGCAATGATGATCATATAGATATTCTTTCTTTGAAAATTACATTATTTCATTATTTGATTATGAATGATTTATTTTTTATNTTAAAAGTTGAATTAACTTTTATTAATTTCATTCATCTTGAGTAAATCACAGATCTCCACTCTGTACAATAAAATTCAATTGTATGCTAAATTACTCAAAAATATATACCTCTTACTCATATTGCACCTAAAACTTACTCGGTGGATTATTTAGCCATTTCTACCATGATAATTATTTGATTTTTGTTAGTCTTATACTTCAGTAAAGGGGACATCAATAAACATGGATAAGGACTTTTTTGGAGTCAACACAGATGGTTACTATTGAACCAGACTCCCTGCCTTCCCTTTACTCTTTCTCACCCACATCAATCCTCGGTACACACAGGCATTCCCAAAAGAACAAGCACAAAAGGACAATTATCACATTTCAATTCCACATTCCTCCTCACTTTGCATATAGCTTCTCCACATATAAAAGAGTCTCATGCCCACATACCATATGCTAAGCAATCCTTGCTTGCAGACTCTGCTATGCTTGATGGAACTCCTAGATGTGCATTTATTTAAACTTTGCCTGTTTGTACGGGTCCAAAGAGTTCCTTAGGATGGCCCTTGTCCTGCTAGTCAGTATGTTAAGGATTGCTTTTTCTGATACACCTTACAACTCAACTGCATTTTCTATCTTGTGTTATTCTGAGTCCCCTTATCTATGTAGGAAGCAGTTACCGCCATGATTTCAACCTCAAAATGTTGGCTTCTTATCTATTTCTCTGAGCTGTTCCATCCTCAGGCTCAAGAACAAATTTATTCTGGCTCAGTGATATTATCTTCCCTCCTCAAGCCATCTCACATCCTCTGCACCATCTGTTCATGGCATATCTTCACTACAGCATTTGCTACCCAGAGGAAAGTATTTCGCCAGAATTCTTTTTTGATAAGTGCATAACTTCAAGAAAACTTACAAATATTATTTTTTGTTGTTTTATGTTCAACGTGATCAATGCTTCTTATAAGCTCCCATGTTAGTAGGGTAAAATAATCAGCTACCAGCCCCCTTTTAAGGTCAACTCTATCTTCTCAGTAGCAACCATTACTTCTGTTGATATTTGCTTTCCTATCCNTTCCAATAGTTGAATAATTTCAAGAAGTTATTGGGGTAACTAGTGTCAGAGTNGCACTCATGCTTACTGAATTTGAAAAGAGAGAAAGAGAAAATGAATTTGATTTGACAAGGTAGATAAAAAATAGAATTGTCATGNTAGCATAATACTCCATTAAAATTAAGTGGCTTTCCTTCCCTCTATGGGCCTATTCATTGTCCAAATTCTTCATTCAGGTGAACACACTTTGGTTATATTGTTTGGTAGTAAATTCTCCCATTTTATTATGCCTCATCCTGTACTTCACCCAATCAAACTTTTATTTAACCTAGCCATAGAGAGAAGTAGAGATTGTTGTTAGCAAGCAGCAATAACTGTGATTCTTTTAATTCTATACACAGAAACCCTTAAAATACTATCANTATGAACAATTTCATAAATGACATAACAGGTGATTTTTGGAGGAGTTAGGATATCATGAGAGAGTTCATCCATGAGTTTGGAGGGTAAAGAGAGAATCATTTGTATCTTGTTAGGGTTTTCATGAGGTACATATCCTCACCCCGGAATAATTTCACATCGTTGAACATGCAGTTGGGGTTTTATCTGCAAAAAGCAGCTTCTTAGGGCTGACAGCAANATGGTTTTAAGGCAATGTACATCCAGGGACCAAAGAAAAGTCCCTTTGCCTACCCATGTAAAACAATGTCTTAAGAGTCAAAGATGTATTTTATGAATGAAATTATTGTTTGAGACATGCATTTTATTTTTAAATGCTCCAGTTGAGTGACTATACTAACAGATTTATGTTCTCTGTCTACTGTGTATAGTAAAATGTTACCTGCTGAATTTTGTACAATGTTTAAACACTGAAACAGATAAAATATCATTTTCCAGGGTATTTGACAATGTGATCTAAAGTTAAGCTATTGTTAACAATGGCTGGGCATGTTACTCAGTAGAAGAGCACTTACTACTATAGCCTCTGCCCTGGTTTCAATTCTCAACACTACAAATCAAAACCAATAAAGTTAATGCATTGTTAATACCATATTACATTACAATTATATTTTAAAATCAATTCATAAAGTTTGCAGCATATGATTTTTTTACTCAGTAGTAAGANTATTTATTAATACTTTGTATGCATTAAGTAATAATCATTTTGCAAACGAACAATATTTTACTTCATTTATTTTAAATTCAACAGTAAACATAAACAGCTGTCACTATTAAAAATAACAGCAGAAAATCCTAAAACAAATGTATAATGAACAACTAACTTCCATTTTCAAATTGTATCCTACATTNGATTTTTAATAATTATATATGTTTGTCATGAGTTTGAGTTTAGGCATGTGAATCAGGTCTAAAGGTATACACAGAACCAGAAAAGGGTGTTGGATCCTTTGGAAATGGTGTTACAGGAGGTAGTGAGGGATCTCATGTGAGTGTTGGGAACCAAAACATGCACCTCTGTGAGGGGAGGAAATGCTCATATCCACTGATCCATCAGCCCCAAATTGTTTCCTTTAAAAACAATAACAGCAAAAAATATATTGTTTTATAGTCCATACTATTTTATTGTCTCTGGCAGCAAAGTTTAAATGTTTTACAATGATAAATATTGTTCCTCAATATTTTAAACAGTTATTAACTCATTAAGAGTGAAGAATAATTTCCTTCTCTGATCTTTGTTTCATGCATGAGATGAAAGGTAGTTTTCATACTCTTATATTACAAAAACACAGATAATAAGTAAAGTATTCCTGCATGTGTTTGCATTATTATTTTTGGAAATATTTGGAGCATTTGTCATACAGGTTTTAAGCTTGATGTGCATAATAACAAATTTGCATGCTTAAATAATTTGTTAAATTTACTAATACTAGCAGTATACCAAGTATGCCTGTTTCTTTATAATTCACCAGCACTAGGGGTTTATCCATGTCATTTTTCCAAATTTTGATTGACTATTTGTATTAACTACCTTTTTTATTGCTTCAAACAAATGCTTGAGAAAGCAACNGAAGAGAGGTAAGGTTTGTTTAGTTTAGAGTTTGATGGATTGAGCTGATCACAGCAGGGTAATCAGAGCAGCAGCTTGAGAAAGCNGGTCACATTGCATCCACAGACAGAAGGCAGAGAAAGATGAATTTTGGCACTCAGCAAGCATCCTTATATTCAAACTGCAGGCCTATCTCATGTAATGGTGCCACCTACATTCTGGGCTGATCTTCTTTTTCATTGAAATATTTCTGAAAACACACTGATCGACACACTCCACAATATATTTCCATACTGTCTTAGTNACTTTTGTATTGCTGTAACAAAATAGCATGACCAAGGTGTAGCTGGAAATTTCTCTGNCCCACCTGGCCCAGCAGTCCTGCAGTCTCTTATAAAATAATCACTCAGAGGCTTATATTAATTGCAAACTGTATCACTTATGGCTTCAACTTCTTGCTAGCTAGGTCTTTCATCTTAAACTAACCCATCCTATTAATCTATATGTTGCCACATGACTGTGGCATTACGGGTCTGCTGACATCTTGTTGCTCCTTTGGTGGCAGCCTGGCATCTCCTTGACTCTGCCCTTCTCTCAATATCTCTTTTGGATTTTCCTGCCTGGCTCCATCATGCCCTACTATAGGCCAATGCAGCTTTATTTATTATCCAATGGGAGCCACACATATTCACAGCATACAGAAAGATATCCCACAGCACTTCCCCTTTTCTGTCTAATCAAAAAGAAAGGAAGGGAAGAACCTCTTGGTACCAATATATACATGATAATATCTCACTGCCTAACATCTATATCTCTTTAACTTTAGACAAGTTGTGGTCCCGATTCAATTATAAATCAAGCTGGCTTTGGAGTTGGAATGTGACTTCCTCCTTCTCTAAACCCAAGCATATTGCTAAAAGAAAAAAAAATAAGAGATTCTGTCTCACATCAGAAAAGCTACCTGGTATGGGACAGAAGGAAAGTAATAAACTAGGGACCATGATTTCAAGATTCTATTTCTCTCCATGCTTATTCTTGATTTCTAGGAATCCTTCCTCATATGTCACATCATCCCAAAATCCAAATTTTCCATTTTCCTATTAATATGTTCAAGTTTTCCACAATGAAATATAAGTTGTTCCAATAGCAATCTCTGAAGTCTCTAGAAGGAAGATGGAACCCCATTACAACGACTCTGCCTGGTCCATAATGATGCCATCGAACAAAGAAACACCACTCAATGATCAGCTTTGGACTGCAAACTCTTTAGAACA
Organism: Neotoma lepida; assembly: GCA_001675575.1. Classification (NCBI taxonomy): domain Eukaryota; kingdom Metazoa; phylum Chordata; class Mammalia; order Rodentia; family Cricetidae; genus Neotoma; species Neotoma lepida. The sequence goes on along the minus strand of LZPO01045643.1, from coordinate 13,652 downwards.
GTTAAAGATGAGATGGTCCATCATATTACACTTCTAGCCAGAACCTCAGATAACTTTACCAATTGCTCTGAGACTAGCTACAAACATTATAGCTAGTCCTATTGAGTCTTAATCNGTTAGCTTTCTTACAGGATCCCACAGAGATATTATCACCCCCTAAACATCAGGAAGCATTTTTAAGAAAGCAATGCCCTCTCTTCCAAAAGTTTCATTTTTCTCAGCATTATGGATAAGTTGTTATAGGTTTGGGGGGTGGAACAATAAAATTTAGACTCAATATTCTCTTTCAGGAAAAAAAAGGAGAATAGATTGATTGTATCTACTAGTAAACTAATTTAACTATCAGCTTAAATAATTTGAAATGATATGAATTTTTGTATATTGATATAAATGTAAACTATTTTTATATTCCGATTGAAGATAATTTGTATATTGATCTACATTCAAAACTGTAATTGTCATAATGTATACATCTTCCTACTCCTATTTGAAATATTTTGTGTATTGATACAAACATAAAATTATATTTGCCATACTGTATGTATGTTCTACCTCTGTGTAGGATATTTTGTATATTGACATATATTAAGGATATTTTTATCATATTGCACTATACATTTCTTTCTTTTTTATTAAAACATTTTTTCCATTCATTTTACATGCCAATTAAAGATCTCCCTCTTCCTTCCTCCTCCAAAATTATCTCCACTCCCCCCACAAGAAGACCAGGCTTCCTATGAGGAGGCACATGCAGTAGTGGCAAGCCCAGCCTCAAGGTGTCTCATCATNGGTAGTGGGCTCCAGAAAGCCCTCTTATGCACCAGGGATGGATTCTGATCCCACTGCCAGGGGACCCCCAAGCAGATCAANCTATACAACTNTCTCACCCTGCAGAGGGCCCAGCCCAGTCCCATGCAAGCTCCATAGCCTTTGATCCAACATTCATGAGTTCCCACTGGTTTGGTTTGCTCATCTCTGCAGGTTTCCCCATCATGATCTTGATGCACTTGTTCATAGAATCCCTTTTCTCTCTCCCTAACTGGACTCCTGCAGCTCTACTTCGTGCCTGGCTGTGGATCTCTGCATCTACTTCCATCAGTCACTGGGGAAAAGCTCTGTGATGACAGCTAGGGTATTTACCCGTCTGATCTCTGAGGCAAGCCAGTTCAGTTCGGGCACCCTCTCCACTATTTCTAATAGTCCAAGTTGGGGTCATCTCTGGAGATCCCTGGGAACTTCCCTAGCACCCAGTTTCTCTCTATACCCAAGATGTCTCCCTTTATCATGGTATCTCTTTCACTGCTTTCCCACACCATCCCTGTTCTGGCTCAACCATCCTTTTCTCTTATGTTCTCATCCTCCATGCTCTACCCTCCATTGCCCACCACTCATCCCCAGTTTACTCATGGAGATCTTATCTATTTCCCCTTCCCACNGTGATCNACGTATCCCACTTTGGGTCTTTCTTGTTAGCTAGCTTCTCTGGAGTTGTAGGTTGTGGTCCGGTTATCCTTCGCTTTACATCTAGTATCCACTTATGAGTGAGTACATACTTTGTTTGTCCTTCTGGGTCTGGGGTACCTCACTCAGGATGATATTTTCTAGTTCCATACATTTGCCTGCAATTTTCATGATGTCATTGTTTTTTTCTGCTGAGTAGTACTCCATTGTGTATATGTACCACATTTTCTTAATCCATTCTTCAGTTGAGGGGCATCTAGGTTGTCTCCAGGTTCTGGCTATTTTGAATAATGAGGTTATGAATACAGTTGAACATGTGTCCTTGTGGTATGATTGAGCATTCCTTGGGTATATGCCCAAGAGTGGTACAGCTGGGTGTTGAGATAGATCGATTTCCAATTTTCTGAGAAACTACCATACTGATTTCCAAAGTGGCTGTACAAATTTGCACTCCCACCAACAGTGGAGGAATGTTCCCCATGCTCTATATCCTCTCCAGCATAAGCTTTNTTTAGTTTTTTTGAACTTAGCCATACTGACAGGTGTAAGATATACGGTATCTCTGGGTTGTTTTGATTTGTATTTCCCTGCTGACTAAGGATGTTGAGCAATTCCTTAGATATCTATCAGTCATTTGAGATATTTCCGTTGAGAATTCTTTGTTTAGCTCTGTAGTCCATATTTTAATTGGATTGTTTATTGTTTTGATGTCTAGTTTCTTGAGTTCTTTATATATTTTGGAGACCAGTCCTCTGTCAGATGTGGGGTTGGTGAAGATCTTTTCTCATTCTGTCAGCTGTTGCTGTCTTATTTACCGTGTCCTTTGCCTTACAGAAGCTTCTCAGTTTCAAGAGGTCCCATTTATTAATTGTTGCTCTCAGTGCCTGTGCTACTGGTGTTATATTTAGGAAGTGGTCTCCTGTGCCAATGCGTTCAAGACTACTTCCTACTTTCTCTTCTATCAAGTTCATTGTAGTGGGATTTATGTTGAGGTCTTTGATCTACTTGGACTTGAGTTTTGTGCATAGTAATAAATATGTGTCTATTTGCAGTCTTCTACAAGTTGATGTCCAGTTATGCCAGCACCATGTGTTGAAGATGCTTTCTTTTTTCCATTGTACAGTTTTGGCTTCTTTGTCAAAGATTAGGTGTTCATAGGTGTGTCAGTTAAAGTCAGTGTCTTCAATTCGATTCCATTGGTCCACATGCCAGTTTTTATGCCAATACCAAGCTGGTTTTATTACTGTAGCTCTATAGTAGAATTTGAGATCAGAGATGGTGATGCCTCCAGAGGTGGATTTATTGTATAGGATTCTTTTAGCTATCCTGGGTATTTTGTTATTCCAAATGAAGTTGAGTATTGTTCTTTCCAGGTCTTTGAAGAATTGTATTGGGATTTTGATGGGAGTTGCATTCAATCTGAAGATTGCTTTTGGTAAGATGACCATTTTTACTATGTTAATCATACCTATCAATGAGCATGGGAGATCTTTGCATTTTCTGATCTTCTTCAATTTCTTTTTTCAGAGACTTAAAGTTCTTGTCATACAGGTCTTTCACTGGCTTAGTTAGAGTTACCCCAAGGTATTTTATATTATTTGTGGCTATCGTAAAGGGTGATGTTTCTCTGATTTCTTTCTCAGCCCATTTACTATTTTTATTAGGACAGTTACTGATTTTTTTGAGTTAATCTTGTATCCTGCTACATTATTGGAGGTGTTTATCAGCTGTGGNAGTTCCTTGGTAGAGTTTGGGGATCACTTATGTATACTATCATATCATCTACAAATAGTGAAAGTTTGACCTCTTCCTTTCCAATTTGTATCCCTTTGATCTCCTTTTGTTGTCTTATTGCTCTAACTAGAACTTCAAGCACNATATTGAATAAATATGGGGAGAGCAGACAGCCTTGTCTTGTTCCTGATTTTAGTGGAATCGCTTTCATTTTCTCTCCATTTAATTTGACATTGACTGTTAGCTTGATGTAAATTGCCTTTATTATGTTTAGGTATGTTCCTTGGATTCTTGATCTCTCCAAGTCTTTTATCATGAAAGGGTGTTGGATTTTGTCAAAGGCTTTTTCAGCATCTAATGAGATGCTCATGTGGTTTTTTTCTTTCAGTTTGTCTATATGGTGTATTATTTTGACAGATTTTCATATGTTGAACCATCCTTGCATCCCTGGGATAAAGCCTACTTGATCATGGTGGATAATGTTTTGATGTGTTCTTGGATATAGTTTGACAGTATTTTATGGTGTATTTTTGCATCAATGTTCATGAGGGAGATTGGTCTGTAATTCTCTTTCTTTGTTGCATCTTTGTGTGGTTTGGGATCAGGATAACTGTAGCCTCATAAAAAGAATTTGGTAACTTTCCTTCTCTTTCTATTGTGTGGAACAATTTGAAGAGTATTGGTATTAGCTTTTCTTTGAAAATCTGGTAGAATTCTCTGTTGAAACCATCTGGTCCTGGGCTTTTTTTGGTTGGGAGACTTGTAGTGACTGTTTCTATTTCCTTAGGGGTTATTGGTCTATTAAACAGTTTATTTTGTCTTGATTTTACTTTGGCATGTGGTACCTATCCAGAAAATTGTCCATTTGTTTTGGATTTTCCAGTTTTGTGGAGTACAGGCTCTTGAAGTATGACNTGATGATTCACTGGATTTCCTCACCTGTTNTTATGTCTTACTTTTCATTTCTGATTATATTAATTTGGGTGCTCTCTCTCTCTGCCTTTTGGCTAAATTGGATAAGGGCTTGTCTATCTTGGTGATTTTCTCAAAGAACAGCTCTTTGTTTCATTGATTCTTTGTATTGTTCTCTTTGTTTCTATTTTATTGATTTCAGCTCTCAATTTGATTATTTCTTGGCATCTATTCCTCCTGGGTGAGTTTGCTTCTTTTTGGTCTAGAGCTTTTAGATGTGCTGTTAATTCATTGGTGTGAGATTTCTCTAACTTCTTTATGTGAGCATTTAGTAGTATAAATTTTCCTCTTAGTACTGATTTCATAGTGTCCCATAAGTTTGAGTTATATAGTACATTCATTTTCATTGAATTTTAGGAGTCTTTAATTTCTTTTTTATTTCATCCTTGACTCCTTGTTTGTTCAGTTGAGCATTATTCACTTACCATGGATTGTTGGCTTTCTGTAATTCTTGTTGTTGTTGAAATCTAACTTTAAGCCATGGTGGTTGGATAGAATCCAGGGGGCTATCCCATTTTGTTTGTATCTGTTGAGATTTGCTTTCTGACCGAATATGTGGTCGATTTTAGAGAAAGTCCCATGGGGTGCTGAGAAGAAGGTATATTCTTTTTTGTTCAGGTGGAATGTTCTGTAGATAACTATTAAGTCCATTTGAGTCATAACATGTGTTAGGTCCCTTATTTCTCTGTTAAGTTTCAGTCTGGCAGATTTGTCCAGTGGTAAGAGTGGGGTGTTAAAGTCTCCAAATATTAACGTGTAAGGTTTGATGTGTGATTTAAGCTTTAGTAATTTTTCTTTTACATATGTGGGTGCCCTTGTATTTGGGGCATAGATGTTCAGAATTGAAACTTCAGCTTGGCGGATCTTTCCTGTGATGAATATGTAAGGTCCTTCCCAATCTCTTTTGATTAATTTTAGTTTGAATCTACTTTGTTAGATATTAGGCTAGCTACATCAGCTTGCTTCTTAAGTCCATTTNATTGGAAAGTCTTTTCCCAGCCTTTTACTCTGAGGTAGTATCTGTCTTTGAAGTTGAGGAATGTTTCTTGTATGCAGCAGCAAGATGGATCCTGTTTTCATGTCCATTCTGTTAGTCTGTGTCTTTTTATAGGTGAATTGAGTCCATTGATATTAATGCATATTAATGACCAATGATTGTTGATTCCTGTTATCTTTTGGTGGTAGTGTGTGTGTATTCCCATTCTTTGGGATTTACTGCTGTGGGGTTATCTATTGCCTGTGTTTTTGTGGGTGTATCTGACTTCTTTAGATTGGAATTTTTCTTCTAGTGCTTTCTGTGGGGCTGGGTTTGTGGATAGGCATTTTTTAACTCTGGTTTTGTCTTGAATGTTTTGTTCACTCTGTCTATGGTGATTTAAAGTTTTGCTGAGTATATTAGTCTAGGCTGGCATCCATGGTCTCTTAGTGTCTGTATTACATCTGTCCAGGACCTTCTGACTTTCAAAGTCTCCATTGAGAAGTTGGGTGTTATTCTGATGAGTCTGCCTTTATAAGTTACTTGGCCTTTTTCTTTTCTGCTCTTGATATTTTTTCTTTATTCTGCATGTTTAATGGTTCAATTACTTTGTGGCAGGGGGACTTTTTTGGAGGGTCTAGTCTATTTGGTGTTCTGTAAACTTCTTATATCTTCACAGGTATTTCCTTCTTTAAGTTGGGAAAGCTTTCTTTTATAATTTTGTTGAATATATTTTCTGTGTCTTTGAGTTGATATTCTTCTCCTTCTATCCTAATTATTCTTAGGTTTGGGCTTTTCATGGTATCCCAGCTTTCTTGGACATTTTGTGTAATGACTTTTTTGGTTTTGGTGTTTTCTTTGACAGACAAATCTATTTCCTATACTGTATCCTCTGCACCAGAGATTCTCTCTTCCATCTCTTGTATTCTGTTGCTTATGCTTGTATCTGTAGTTNCTGTTCGTTTACTCAGATTTTCTATTTCCAGTATTCCCTCTGTTTGTGTCTTTTTCATTGTTTCTGTTTCACTTTTCAGGTCTTGAACTGTTTCCTTCACATGTTTAATTGGTTTTTCATGGTTTTCTTGGCTTTCTTGAAGGGATTTATAGATTTACTCCAATTTTTTGTTTGTCTTTTCCTCAATCTCTTTAAGGGAATTTTTCATTTCCTCTTTAAGGGAATTTTTTATTTGCTTTTTAAAGGTCTCTAGCATCTTCATGAAGTTATTTTTAAGGTTGCTTTCTTCTGCTTCTTCTACATTGTGATATTCAGGTCTAGCTGTTGTAGAAGGGCTAGGTTCTGGTGATGTCATATTGCTCTTTATGTTTTTGTATGTATTTTTGCACTGGTGTCTACCCATCTGTTTCTCCAATAGGTGCAAGATGTGCCTGTGTTTGCATGAGCGAGCTGCTATTAGTCCAGTCTTTGCTTGCTGTGTCTGTGTCTCAGGGTCCACTCTGGGTCCAATCTTAGATCTTGGTCTAATTGGAGCTGACAGGTTCTGTATCTCAGGGAGCTGCTCTTGGTCCAATCCAAGCTGGGTGATTCTGTGACTCAGGAAGCCCCTTTTGGTCTTATCAGGGTTCTTGGTCCAGTCAGAGCTGGTGGATTCTGTGTCTCAGGAAGCCTCTCTTGGTCCAATGAAATCTGGCAGATTCTGTGTGTGGAAACCACTCTTGTTTCAATGAGAGCTGGCAGATTCCATGTCTCAGGGAGCCACTGGGGTCCCAGGGGAATGGTATTGGATTAGGGTATGGGTTTTGTATGTTGCAGGGTCTGATGTGGGGTTTTGTTGGGGTGGGGGCCAGCCTGCAGAAGTTTTCCTGCCAGCCAGCTACTGGGGCAGAGATGGGTGGCTGTTCCCAGAAACTGGTTTTGTCCCAGGGCCTAGGTCCTAGAGGCAGGACTCTCAGGCTCGGAGAAGAGTCACTCACCTCTTGGTCCAATAAGAGTTGGTAGATTCCGTGTCTCAGGAAGCAATTGGAGTTGCAGGGGGATGGGTATTCGAGGAGGGCATAGGACTTTTAGATTGCAGGGTCCAATGGGTTTTTGGTGGGGGAAGGCCCACCCACAGTTGTTTGCCCTGCTGGCTAGCCACTGGGAAAGAGATGGGTGGCTGTTTGCACTATACATTTCTACCTCCATTTAAGATGTTTTGTGTATTGTCACAATTTTGAGATCATTGTCCTTATACTGTATATCTGTTTATAGATTATTTACCTTGTTAATGTCTAGCCTTAGTCCTTAGCTTATTTAGGTAGATAAGACTTACAGATTAATAGTCATCCATGCTTGTCACATCTATAGTTATGTTAATTAGGTTTTCCAGATTTAGAGAAATATATGTCTGATGGACAGGTAATCTTCAAACACTCATAGACCTAGAATATATGACATTCAAATGTTTTGATAACTTAAAATTCTGTTGACATGAGACATGATTACTCCTGGCAGCACCAATGTACTCCTGAGAGAATGTTGGGCTTGTAAGCCACTTCGTTTGGAAGTTTGTCTTCTTCTTGGCACAAAATTGCCCCCTGGGCAAAGAACTGCCCTTGCTTCAACTACTGACAGCATGAACACTGTCCTTTCTGGACAAGCAGGACACAAGGAAAAGCAACTACTGAACCTTGCCAAGACGTGGTAAAAGGATCTTTCAAAATTCCTGCTTCTGAAAATGGTCTGTCAGATATTCTTGGCCTGTAGCCAAAAATGGATGCCCCAGTGGTTCTGAGAATCTTTAGGTGACTGTCCAGGTTGCCAGCTGTCTCTGCTTATTCTGGAAACTTTTTGGAAATGGCTTGCTTGTACTTCTTGTTTCCTCATGTAATTTTATTTTACTTCTCAGGGCTTTGATGGGATTGAAGACTAGATAGTTACAATTATAATCATCTCATATATCTTGGCTGAGAACATTTTAGATAATAAAGTTAGATACTTCAGGATCGAACAGCTATTGGTGAAATCTCTGGAACATGCTATTTACCTATAATCTGGACATTTCTGGATTTTAGTATGTATCTCTTGTTTGAGGTTGCTCTTGCTGGTTGTATTTCTATTTTTGTTTATGTTAGTACCTTTCCCCTCTCCTGGATAATACTTGATAAACATTCCTATTATATCTGTATTATATTTGTATTAGGTTAGAACATTCTTATTTAGAAAAAAAGGGGAAGATGTAGTGGATAGCTGTTCTGTCATTGACCTTGAAGCCCTGCCCCTAGATAGGTAGCAGGTAATTGTCCTACCTACTTATGACCTTGAAGTACCTGCCCCTGGGGCATGACTCAGGACTACCCTTAAGACCTGAGAGGCACCTCCACCTCTCTCTTCTCTTGCTCATGAGCTGGATGGTGCAGACCAGACAGTCTGAGTGGCAGAACAGCACTAGACTGTACCTCAGCTTTACAGGACCCTGCAACAATTCTTCTGTTCTATATTTCATGAATGTATTTCTCCAATTTATATCCTAACAAATTCCTTTTACCCCTTAAGTAGACTCTCATGGATTTATTGATACAAGGCAACTTACAGAAGCGTTTGTGGAAGATTACTGTTTCAGAGTGTGAGCCCTTGACAGTAATAGCTTGAAGCATGGCAACAAGCAGGNAGATTTCTCACTGGAGCAGTAGCTGAGAACTTACATCTGATCCACAGGCATATAAGACAGAGGAAGAGTTAACTGGTAATATTATGGGCTTTTGAAATTTCAGTGCTCACCTCCATTGACATGCCTCCTCTAAGGCTACACGTTCTATTCTTCCCAAACAGCTCTACCAAGTAGAGACCAAGTATTCAGGCATATGAGCCTATGGGGACCATTCTTATTTAAACCACCACATATGATGATTGTAAGCCACATCAAGTTTACAATGGAGATTAATTGCCTCACCTTGTATCAACTAATTTTGCTTAAGCCAGAAGAATATCATGCAATAAGATGACAAATGGCTTGAGCTCTTGCCTTACCNACACACTCCAACAATATTTGGACAACAATATTTATCAATAGTTTGGTAATTTGAATAAGAATTTCCCCTCATAGGCTGAGGTCTTCACTTTGATGGTGCTGTAGAGGAAGGTTTAGGGGTGTGGCTTTGTTGAGGAAAGTATGTCACTATGGGTGGGCTTTGAGACTCTTACGGTCTTGCCTCACTTTGGCTTTCCACTCTGCTCCTGCTTTCATGCTTGACCCTTGGTGCTGTGTTTCCTCACACTGATATTATCCCTCTGGAACTGTAAGCCAAAAACCAAAAACAAACAAAAAGACTCTATCATTCTTAGGTTGTCTTTGTTCATATTGTTTCCCCACAGCAACAGAAAAGTAACTAACATGAATATGCATTATCCTTTTCTTTAATGGACAAGAAGAAAACACAAAAGAATAAGGGTAAGCCTAGCTCATCTTGCAACTCCATGATTTGTACTACTTCACATACTCAGAATTACTTTAGGAACTGAAGGATGAATGAAAAAGTGGGCTAGGTTCTAATTTTTTGATTATCATTTAGTATATATTTCTATATTTACTTTCAATGTCAATTAGGATCACATGGATTTGTTAGCAATTTATATTTTCATCAGTTGACATAACATTCAGAAGATTCATTGTGGTTGGGCAAGGTACAACTGGCACCATGTAGTCAATGAAATGTATGTATATCTTCATCCCGCTGGAGTTGATTTGTAATTGGGGGATGTTATTTCCACAGTTATAAACTTCTAGGATGTCATGGAACTTCTGTACTCACAACAAAATTATATTTTAAGCTATACAACAAGGAAAACAAATGTAAATACCTAGCATGTCAATTAAAAAGAAATAATCTACATCTCTAAATCTATAAAGTAGAAGTAAGAGGGCTTAACAAAGTGTTCCTAATGTTTTAACAACTGAGACTGACATTTTAATTCTTGAAATAACAAACCAGCATCAGTAGTCATATNAAAAATTACTTCTAAATTTGGAAATGTTCATTGTGGCCACATTACTGAATGAAAGACTAAAAATGGTCANTAGCTTGTTTAGAGTAATAAGTAGTAAATATTTTCTTATTGTGTGAAAACAATATAAAAAGCTAAAGGTATATCATGTGTCTTTAGAACATTTAGGAAACTCTTCCGTTGTGCTTGTCTTTGTTTTCGCATTAATNATTGATGTCAAATGAGACTTTTTGAGTCTGCATGTCTATATAAACCTCAGAGTAGTTACATTGAATAATAATAGAAAAATAATAGGTCCATATGTTTCATGCTTTTAAAACATTTATGAATTTATTTATGCATATGTATGTATTTGCCACATGTCTGTGGATGCCCATGGAAGCTAGATGAGCATATTGGGTCTCNTAAGCTGGAGATACAGGAGGCTGTGAGCTAACAAATATAGGTGCAGATAACCAAATTCAGTTACTCTGGAAGACAGTTAATTACTGNGCAATCTCCAGCTCTATGTGCTGGACTTTTAAGAGAATTTTCTGGAGCATTAGCATAATACATCATCACTATTGTGGTCACAGTGTTTCTTGATTAACCAGCCATTTATCATTTCCAGTATTTATAAATACATCTTATCAATTAGAAAGTCAATTGAAAAGTGTTTTCTAAACATGAGTAATTAAAATAGATAAAGTAAAAAGACATACACATGTGCACATATATATAAATAAAACATATATTTAATACATTTATTACATGAAACACAACACAACTTTTCTTTAAAAAAAACCTAAGTATCAGAGTCAAGGGAATAGACAACATACAAGCAACTGACATATAGAACAGAGGAATTTTGNTATTGAAGGAATACAATTTCATGATCTTATAAGAGATGATAAATCATTCCACCTGAGGGAATTCTGGGAAGTAGTTCTGAGCCATGAAGAGAGACTGGAATTTTCACAGGCATAGAAGATGAAAAGAAACATTCCACATGGAGGATAAAACATAAGCTAGGAACAAAAATAGGAAAGCTCTGGGCATTTTCAGAGAATATGAATTATCCAGTGTGCAGCTGAATATCAATGCTTAATGGATAGAGAACAAGAAAAAATAGATTAAAATTCATTTATGAAGTGAGGAGACCCACACTATAGGACAATTGGTTGATGAATGTAATTATCATGCCAGCCATCACACTGAATATCTTTGTGTACATTACTTAATGTCTTTGAGTTTGTATCTTCAAAAATAACACTGAAATATTAATCAAAACAAAGGATGAATCTAGGAGAATCTAGACTAAGGTCTTTTAGCCTACATCCAATCATAGCATGAATGAAGACACAGTGAATGTGGTTTTCTCCCAACAGAACTGCATGAAATTACTAAGGAAAACATCAGTGAAACTTCAAGTCAAATTTAGATGATAGTAAGCCTCATTAAAATAGTCATCACAGTGATCTCCAGGTTCAACATAGTCAATGAGAAATTAATGACACCCATTGTAAAGTATAGCTTTTTCTGAACAGAGTACTATTTTCTCAGCAATATTTCCTAAAAGGGAAGTATTATATTCTCTAATTGTGATATATAACATGTATATACAATGTGTTCCAGTAACAGGGCCATCTGTCCAGATAAATGACTCCAACTTTAGGAACAGAACCAGCCTACTTGCTACAAAATCTGCCATCTAAACTTAAACTTTATAAAGCTCACTGATGTAAAGAAATGACAAAATGTGAATAGAAAACATATTTGGGGATTTCCAGGAAATTATAATAATATACAAATCTGATGCCAGGCAGTTGGACACCATTATGGTGAATGAGTACAGGGTGGCAATGGGGGAGAGAGGCAAAACAACTCATGTGCTGGGTAGAGAGGCACATCTGAAGAGTCAAGGGCTGTGAGGAATAGGCTGAGGTAGATATCCTGCTTACCACCTAAGGCCATGGCAGTGTCTGGGCCTATGCTGCTGCCAAGGGCCATGACTTGGTCTATTGCCCTGATGCAGCTGTGGGGGTCTGTATTGATGTCCATGGCTCCTGTATTGATGTCCAAAGGCCTGTGGACACCTGTCATCAGGACCACTACCTATGACCATGTTGTTGTCCAAGGGATTTGCCCCCAAAGGGACCATGCCAATGCAAAATTCCTGCACCATCACCCAGGACTATGATGACATCTCACCCAGACTGCAGCTGGGAACCATGTCTGGATCCATGGCCCTGCTCTGGCTCTGAGTTCATGTCCATGGCTCCTTTTGCTACTGAGGGCTATGCAGAGGCCTGAAGTCCTGGCAGACACCTGAGGTCATGTTGGTGTTAGAGGGACAAGCTGCTGCCTGGGCCATGCAGGCATGGGTGGCCTTTGCTGTCACCCAGGGCCATGATATTGTCCAGTCCCAAACTGCAGCTATGGGCCATGTCTGAGTCCATGTTCCTACCACAGCCAGGGTCTATGTCGATGTCTGTGGCTCCTGTTACTATCAAAGGCTGAGCAGAACCCTGAGGTCTGAGGTGCTGCCTGGGTACATGTTGGTGTTTGGGGGCCATCCTGATCTGGGCAATCTGCAATGCCAACTAGGACCACAATGACATCCAGCTTGGGATGTTGGCAAGGACCCTGTCTGGTTCTATGATCCTACCACAGCCTGAGTTTGTGCTGATATCCTTGGTCCATGTTACCACCAAAGGCCACACTGATGCCTAGGATCTGGGCCTCCACTTGTGGCCTTCTTGGTGCCCAAGGGCTGTGGTGCTGATGGGCCCATACAGACCTGAGTGACATGCTCTGCCACCTGAAACCATGGCATCATATGTGCTTAGGCTGCAGTTGGGGCAATGTCTGGGTCTGTGGCTATGCCACAGTCAGGATTTACATTAATATGCAAGGTNCTTGTTGCCATCTTAGTCCAAGAAGATACTCAGGATCTCCGCCCCCATGTGGGTCCTTGTGGGTGTTTGAGGGCCACATTGCATCTGGGTCCATGCTAATCTGAGTCACCTGCCCTGCTAACCAGGACCATAGTGACATCCAGCCCATGCTGCTGCCAAAGACTATGTTTGGGTCCATGTTCCAATCACAACTGGGATCTGTGTTGATAACCACGGCTTGTATTGCCACCAAGGGTCATGCTGACATCAAGGGTCTAGCCCACCAATTAGGGCCATGTTAATGTCTGAGAGCTAAGCCTCTGCTTGGGCCATACAGATCTGAGAAGCATATGCTGCCACATGGGACCACAGTGTCACCCTGGTCTGGACTGCTGCCAAGGGCTATGTCTGGGTCCAAGGCCCTGTTGCAGCCTAGGCCTGTGATGATGCTCATGGCTCCTGTTACCATTGAAAGCAGTGAGTATAGGGATGCACGGAGTAGGTCCTGCCCCTCATTGACTGCAGCATTCGAGAGAGTGGNCCCTGAACCTCCCCTGGGCAGCATAGTAGAGCTGACCCTGTTGGCAAGGGCATAGGTGAATTGGTCCTGTGGGTGGCAGAAAAGGAGAGCTGCCCTCACCCCCTCCTTCATATGTCATGTGGTGACAAAGGTAAAGGAAATATGCCCCCC
>LZPO01045639.1:13521-26653 GCA_001675575.1 Neotoma lepida | reverse complement strand
GGGGAGAGATTTGATAGAAACACACCATTTAGAGCTTTGTATTTAGATGTCTCACTCTCTCTGAATAATATCTGGCTGTGGACCTCTGTATTTGTTCCCATTTGCAAAAGGAGGAAGCTTCTCTGAAGATAACTAGATAAAGCACTGATCTTTGAGTATATCAGAATATCATTAGAAGTGATTTTATTATTCCTTTTTTTATAAACCAGTAGTATTTGGTTTTACCCTAGGTCTCTGGACTATCTAGTTTCTGGTTCTTGGTCACCTAAGCAGTACTGGGTAAGGGTTCTATGTCATGGTGTGGGCATTAAGTCAAATCAGACATTGTGCCAGATATCCCTTAAGGTTTGTCCCACTATTGTCCTGGAATAATTCGGGGGCAGGACAGATTGCAGATTAAAGTTTTGTGCCTGGGTTGGTGTTTACATTTCTCTTTTGGTAGCCTACAAAGTACCTTCCCACAGCAAAAGCACTAGAATGTGGGGGTGAAGGCTCTATGTAGGCACCAGCTTGCCTCTCCATGTTCAATGAGATATGTAGGTATTGTCTTCACCAATGGGGNATGCTGTCAGTTTTCAGAGAGCAACCTATTGTTTTGGCAACAGCTTCAGTAATTTTCGGATTTCCATGGGACCCCTTTGGCCACAACTGAATTGGATTTAAAATATTTCCAGTACTGGAAACTTCATTTGGTGACAAGAGATGACCATTTGTGACCCTGTCTCCCTTATTATTTGGAGACTTCATTAGGGTTCCCCTCATATATGTTAGGATGTTTCCACTGCACTAGGTTTCCATACCACCCCTCAAATGCTCCCCAATTCTAGCTCTCTCCTTGCATTCCCTCTTTCAGTCCCATCTCTCCCCATCTCCTGCTGATCCTCCCATTCCTCCCCCTGCCCAGTCCACCCAAAAACATCTATTCAAGGGAGATTCCCCACCACCACCACAGTTCCTTCCTCTCTATATAACCTCTCTGGGTCTATGGATTGTAGCTTGGTTGTCATTTCTTTAATGACTAATATCCATGTATGAGTGAGTACATACCATATTTATCTTTCTGGGTCTAGGTTACCTCACTCAGGATTTTTTCTAGTTTCATCCCTTTGCCTGAAAATTTCATAATGTCNTTTTTTTAACAGTTGAGTAATACTCCATTGTGTAAATGTACCACATTTTCTTCATCCAGTCTCTGTTGAGGGACATCTAGGTTGTTTCCAGTTCCTGGTTAATATGATAGAGTAGCAGTGAACATGGTTGAACAAATGTCCTTATGATAAGATGAAACATCCTTTTTATATATACCCAAGAGTGATATAGCTAGATCTTGAGGTAGATGAAATTCCCAACTTTTTGACGAACCTCCATATTGATTTAAGTAGTTTGTGTACAAGTTTGCACTCCCACCAGCAGTGAAACAGTACCCCCTTATTCTACATCCTCACCTGCATGACTGTCACTTGTGTTACTGAGCTTAGCCATATTGACAGGTATAAAATGCAATCTCGAAGTAGTTTTGAGTTGCACTTTCCTGATGGCTAAGAATGTTCAATATTTCTTTAAGTGTTTCTCAGCCATTTCAGGTTCCTCTACAGAGAATTCTCTATTTAGATATGTATTTCATTTTTTAATTGGATTATTTGGTTTCTTGATATCTAGTTTCTTAAGTTCTTTATACACATTTTTTGGATATTAGTCCTTTATTGGATGTGGAGTTGGTAAAAAAAAATATTTTCCCATTCTGTAGGCTACTGTGTTATCTGAACAGTAGGGTCCTTTGCCTTACAGAAGCATTTTAGTTTCATGAGGTCCCATTTATTAATTGTTGCTCTTAGTGCCTGCTCTATCAGTATTCTGTTCAGAACGTCTTCTCCTCTGTCAATGAGCTGAAAGCTGCTCCCCATTTTCTCTTCTATCAGATTCAGTGGATCTGGTTTTAAGTTGAGGTCTTTGATGGATTTGGACTTGAGTTTTGTTCAGAGTGATAAGTATGGATCTATTTGCATTCTTCTACATGCAGCCATCTAGCTTCACCAGCACCATTTGTTGAAGTTGTCTTTTTTCCAGTATTTCTGGATTCTTGATTTTNAAAAAAAATCGAGTGTCCATAGGCATTTGGATTTATGTTAGGGTCTTCAGTTTGATTCCATTGAGCAATGTGTCTGTGTTTATGCCAATACCATGCTGTTTTTATTACTATAGCTCTGCAGTACAACTTGAAATTGGGAATGGTGAGACCTTCATCAGTTCTTTTATTGTTCAGGATTGTTTTAACTATCTTGGGTTTTTGTTTCATTTTGTTTTTCTATATGAAGCTGAGAATTGTTCTTTCAAGATCTGTGAAGAAATGTGTTGGAATTTTAAGGGGATTGCATTTAATGGTGGAAGACCTCTGCATAGCTTTTCAGGAGAAGCANGGATAGAGAAAGCTTCTAATCAAAGTTGGTTATCTGACCAGGATCTTTTTAAAGGGCAGCTTGGTCCCTAATATTTCATAGCCATATTAAACTATTATCTGACTCAACTTTTGGATGAAGAGTTTGCATAAAACTTTACAAATATCTGTTGTAAAAAAACAAATATGTAGCTTCAGGAATGAAGTGACCACCATCACCATGAATCAGAGCAGCTGTGTTCACCTGAGAGACTCAAGAGGTTGAACTTATGGACATCCCTTCCTAGAGGAAGCAGGGAGGCTACAAGACTCATGGGGCACACAGAGCTCTTGGAATTTGTGGAGCTCATGAGCCCTCACAAGTTCCTCAGAAGGCCCAATAGTTTTCAGGTTTTCATAAGAGCTAACTAATTGAGTGGGTTGGGACTCTCCAAATCACCTAGAAGACATCCCTCAGTGGAGCTCTCCTTGCTTCACTCACGCTCCTATGATTCTAGTAAGCTCACAGGCTCACCAAGCTGGCTTTGGATGTAGCCCATTCTTCCATCAGTTAGTACCCTCCCTATCTGGATTGAATAGATATTTCTTCATCTCTTCCCAGGAAATAACACCATGTGTTCTAGTCATAATAATGATACTAAAGTTGCTCTCTGGGAAACAAGCATACAAATCTTGATTGTGACTTTAAATACAGCCTGTTTGTATTGTACATAAGAGAAATTGTAACATTGTTATTGTGTGTAAGGTTTTGGAGGGGAAGATTCATTTGCTACACCTAGAACTTGCTTCAGTCCCAGTCTGCTTTAGCTTTCCAAATGCTGGAATTGTGGGCATGCACTAGCATTCCAAGCTTAAACTGTATCTTGAGTACTTCAGGAATTTAGGTTGCTGTAACAAACATGTATATGACCAAAGATAACCTGAATAAGAAAAAAAAAACCTTAGGTGATACATATGATATGTATCATTATATAAATAGTAAACCAACAGGAATCAATCTGGATTGTATTTATCTAATGTAATAGTAATTGCTCATGTACTTCTTAATAGGAAATTCACCTGCTGACCAGCCCATGTTTATTGAAAGCACTGTACCCTCTAAACTCTTCATGTTCTGCAATGTCCTTCCATCTAGACTCCTTTTATGGAGACTTTGACCTTGNCTGTTTTTTCTACACATTGCCTTGGTCCCTGGTATTTCAATATTACATGTACATATTTTTCCTTGCTATTGAGATTATAAATTGTTTGAGGGGACAGAACTGAAATTAAATGGCATTGTGTGCTACCAGTTTGCCTAGCACAGTGCCAATCAATGCTAACAGCTCTATTCTGTCATAGAAGAGTTACCTGTTACCCAGAAAACATCGAAGGCAAATGCCCAATCTACACTTCATCTTAATTACTCAGGTAAAGCTAGACAGTTGGCAGGTCATTTGCATCCTCTGTCCAATGTGCTCTCAGAAGTTCTTTAAATACTGAGATAGGAACTGGATAATGGGAGCCCTCACCTAATTCAGGAGTTTAATGTATTTGTGTTCCATAATCAGTAATTAACTGAAGCCATCTGAGAGATTCACCATGCAAATGTGGGAGAGCAACGCTGGCTTTGATTTCCTCCTGAATTCTCTTTGAAAGCGCTAGCAGAGGCCCCACTGTCCTTTATCCTGTGCTTGTGGGAATGTCACGTCTTGAGCCTCTGAAGTAGAAATTATAATAGTTGCTCTAGAAGCAGATGACATCTAGAAGAATGACAGTTTAAAAATAATTAACAAGAATAATTAGCAAAGGGCCAAGGGAGGAGAGTTTTTATTTTATCNTCTCATTTTATGTAATTAACAGTGTTGAGAGCACAGCTAGAAAAGTTACCCTGATGTACTCTATTGTTCCTCCAACAGGGAGGGAACTGATTTTTCATCCTTACTTTATTTTACTGCTGTTCCCTCCACTAACAGGAAGCCAAAAGTGGCCCACCTCACCACTGCTTCCTTGGAAAGGAAAACCACCCAGCATCTCTAACGACACATCTCCATCTGACTGAAGATGGAGCACACATCAAATAAAACACAGAAGTGGCACATCAGCTTCTGGCAGCACAACACTCCTGGGAGCCTAGTCTCCGCGATTATCTTGGCACCGGCTAGGAGCAAAAGGAAGGAAAAGACAAGCCAGCCCACAGCTCTGGATCTTTCAGTGCGCTGCTGCTTATCACTCTACTTGCCTATGAGCAACAGGGAAATATGCTGGTAATAGAACTGAGGCATTAACTCTCACTTCCAGCCTGTAAGGTGTTCCAGCACTGATTGCTTTATAATTGGACAAGACAGGATACAATTTTATCCAGTAATTTCCCTGTTACCGGGAAGCTGTACACACTCAAGAATGGTCCCCTGTTGAGAGAAAAGCCCTTAGTTAAACAAGTCAGCCTGACAGGAGGAGCACGCGCTGCGCAGTTAGACTGTCTCAGGATGAAATCCTTGTCTCCTTCTCATTCTGATACCAGCAGAGTCGTCCTAAGGAAGATAATTTCTCTTTCTCAACTGAATGCAGCTAATCTGCAAAATGGGGACAATCCTACTGGGCCTGGGATTTGCATGACCTGGCGGGTCTTTGAATGAAGGGCTACTCTTTGACAGCAATAACAATGACCTGCTATCAAACTACTGTTTCTCTCTAAATCCGTCCTGACCAGCAAAGCGTAGGTCAAACTTTTCTACTGGGTTTACTGTGAGATTAAAATGGGGTCCTCAAGAAAAGACAACATCCCACACTGTATCTTTTATCTATACTCATTAGATGAAAACTCTTGGGAAGCTGAAATATACAGGAATTCTTGAAGTCCACTTACTAAGATTTNAAAACAAAAAATGCTGAAGGTACAGACGAGCCATGGGTGTAGGCTTTTGCATATTCTAAGAATCTGAATATAGTATGGTAGATTCATTTACTCACTGTTTGCTTCGTTTGTTGAGTCTTAACATTTTTAGCTGTTTAAATGTATTTTCTGTGTATGAGTATTTTGCCAGAATGNGTGTCTATGTACTGTGTGGCCATGCCTTGTGTATTCCTGGTGACCATGGCCCAGAAGAGAGTATAGGATTTCCTAGAACCATAGGTGTGCATGGTTGTAAGCCACCATGTGGGGGCTAAGACCCAAACCCCAATGCTCTGCAAGAGTAACAAGTGCCTTCAAACACTGAGCCATTGCTCTAGCTGTTGGCTTATTTTTAACATAGCCAGAAAAAACTATGTTAGACATTGGACATGTGTTAAGTCATAAAAATTTAATTAAGACACTATCACATAATGCCGCTTCTCCCAGAACCCAAGTAAATGGAAATGTGACTGAAGTCTTCAACTAACGGTAATGGGCAGCAGGAAATAATCTGTTACAATTTGGAACATTTAGATTTCAGGTACAGCTTGCCTAGAGGACACTTGGGGTGCAATGTACTGAAGACAGCATGAGAATATATGAAAATAGTCAACCCACTTGATGCCTACATGACAGAAATACTCTACAGTAACTCATAATCTATTAGGAATATCTCTTGCCTGTAACCAGGCTGCTCTTGCAATCTGATATCTGAATATCCTATATTCAACTATATCTTGAGTGATGTATCTTGAGCATCTGCCTAATATTTGAAACCTTGACTTAGTTTACAGAACCTTCAGGAGACTCATGATATCTAAGCACTATTCATTCGCTTGCTTAACAAACATTTTTATGCCTGTATTCTGTGTCANTCCTGGCCTTCTTAGTCTTGTAATCTAATGGGAGAAAAGGCAGGCTTATGTGTCTCATGTCATACTCAAGGAAAAATTAGGAAAGATTTATATAGAGCAAACCTCAGTTACTATTTCTACCACCATCTCACAATAAATTGTACAGATACTCTCAGAGAAATTGAAGGTTCAGGAAGTCTTTTCCCTCCAAATCAGGGGTTCTCAACCTGTGGGTTGTGATCCCTTTTGGGTTGCATATAAGATATTTATATTACAATTCATAACAGTAGCAAAATTACAGTTATGAAGTAGCAGCAAAATAACTTTATGGTTGGGGTCACCACCACATAAGGAACTGTATTAAAAGGTCTCAGCACTAGGATGGTTGAGAATCACTGTTCTACATAGTGGAGTTTGTCCTAGGTGGCTTCATATAGAGTTATATTCCCTTTTNTGTGAGTTTTATACAACATGATCCATTAACTCTGAAGAGAGTCCAGATAATTCTGACTTCCCCCAACATACTAAAAATAGGAATAGTTCTCAAAAAATCTTCCCTATCCCAAATTCTAAAACTAAGTATCCTAGATCAGATGAGATCACCAAACTTTCACTACAATGCCTAAAACATCACATACATGGATTGTTGATTCAATAAATGAGCAACAAAAGGCTCCATGACAAAAGAGAATATGGAAATACTGAGGAGGATGAAATGTTCAGAGTAACAGGAGGAACTTAATTTGGACAGAGATTGCTTCTATAAACCAAGTATTTTCCAGTCTTGGCTCCAACTCCACCTGCNATCAACCCTTTCAAAACATAAGCAAGTATTCAAGAGCNCTCCCAATATNAAANCTCATTACCAATTGATTGCACCAACACATAAAGCCAGGAGGAGGGACTGAAGGGTACTAATAGGGTAGGCTGATGCTTAGTGTGCTATTCATGATTGTGGATGTGTAAAAGCTAATCCCTTCTTCAACCAGCCTTCATTCCTGTGATTTAAAACATCAAAAATGTCATTTGGCAGTGCCATTTACCCCATGACCTCTTCTCATGACAAAACTCCAGGCCCTACTTGTACTCATCTCACCTAACAGATGCCACCTACTTTCCTAGTCTACTATGACTTGCCAAGTACGCTAGCAGAATACTTTTGCTTTGTTTTGTTTTACCAATGCTGTTATAAATCAATGACTTCTTGTCCTTCTGATGTGTAATATTGTCANACCATACTTCTGTCCTTTTACATTGACTTACCTCTAGCTCCCATTTTCTTTTACTATTTGCTCCAAGTCTCATTTATACACTATTTCCTAGAGCTTCCTTCTTTATTTTTAATGACAAAATTCACAAGTTAAGTTACACCTATGAATATTCTGTTCAGTTGTTCATCCTGATATCATAGATATTCCCATTATGCTTTGCTTCCCCCCTACTTAGTGGCTGAAACATCTCTTGTTCTGTCTATGCTAACCTATCAACTGGTAACATANCTCCTGGTTATTCACTTCACAAATTATCCCATCTACACGAGTCAGTCTTCCATCACAANAATTAAATACCTGAGATAAACAACTTAGAACAAGAAAAGATTTTTTTAGCTCATAGTCCTTGTCCACAAATGGCTGGCTCCATGAGTGACTGGTCTCATTGCATTGGTCCTGTGGTGAGGCTACATCATGGCAGGGACATATACAGTTGGAAAGCAAACACGAGNAATAAGAAGTGATTGTGATCCCATAATCTCCTTTAAAGGCATACCCCTACTAACTTAAAGACCTCGTACTAGGCCCCAACTCCTAAAANTTTCAATGTCAATATGCTAAACTGGAGACCAAGNCTTTGGCACAGAGACCCTTGAGATTCATTTAACACTTAGACTATAGGACCATCCTCTGTTTTGCAGACTTTTCCAATGCAGTGGCTATATAGAAGTATGCTCAAGACTCATTTACTGGAAAAAGAAGGAATAACCCTATATTTCTTTAGTTATTTTAACACATAAAAATTGATTTCCAGGAACATGACATTTTTAAAGAAGTTTTTTTTAGAAAAAAAATGATGCTGCTAATCACCTTAAAATTAGTCAATCAGCCCTTATTGAATGAAGTATAAATTCTCCATCACTGCATTCTAGGNTCCTCATGACCTGTCCCTGCTCATCCTTCCTCTTCTCTTACTGACCTCCTTTAGCATCCTGTGAAACACTGAATCACTTCCCCACCAAGCCCTATCACTCTTCTGTACCTATAATGGGTTTTACTCTTCTTAGGACATGATGCAGATCAAGAAATAGTGACACCAGATAATTTTCTTCAGANGGAAAGAGTGGACAAGGCATCACTATGGGACCTGGCTTGTTAAGATCTTTACAGTTATCCTGAGGTCAATGGTAATTACTAAAGCATAGCAAACAGGGTTTATATGAAGTTCCAATGGAGATCACTATATGAGAGGAAACAAAAGAAGACTGTGATGAAGAAATGTAAGACTTGTCCATCTGCTGAAGAAGCCTCAGTGAAACCTGGGAAGGACTTGAGATAGAGTAACATCTGTTGAGAAGTCAGGGACAATGCAGAAGATTCCACTTAGCAAAGGTGTTCTCCTCATCCAAACTTCACCCAGGCCCTTCTTGTGGATCAGCTGTTGGCAATCCTGCTATGTCAGTTTATTGAGAGTCTCCTACCCTTGGCATCAGATGAACCTCAACACCCCATCAGATTTCTCATCCCACCCCACATCACCCTTGATCTCCTGGTGTTTATCTGCCCAGTAAGAATCTTCTAAAGTAAATTTAGTCCACGTCTCTCAACATCCTGAGCACTGGCATGACAAGCACATACCAGCCACTATGCCCTACTTCTCTGTAATTTCCTGTCCACTGACATCTAACCTATTTGTCTGCAATTCCTATTTTTCTTCATTTCATTTAGAATACGGGCCTATCTTTGTCCTATGCTTCAATTTTCCATTACAGCATGCTACCTAAGTAAAGCTTTCCTCGATGCCTTAAAAAGTGCCATGACACTTTTTATCTTTAGCAATATTGTCACTGAAACCACAGTTATAGAGATATACTACATTGGGGTTTATGGTCTTGGTATAGAGGAAGATCCAATGTGGCCATTATATTTGATAGTTATTGAATTGTTTTTCACCTAAACAGAAGCAATGATAGACTAGGAACAGAAAATTAAAAAATAAATAAATAAAAGAAATTAGAGTCAACAGGGAGAATTTGAAAGACAAGAAAATAGTGAGTGAGCTGCCAGTGGGTTTCAAGAAATTTGAATAGACTGGAAATAAAATGGATTGGACTAGTCTAGGAACTCCTTGTAGCCAAAAGGTTGGTGAGGGCAAAATAGTGTGCGTGTGTGTTTGTGTGTGTGTGTGTGTGTGTGTGTGTGTGTGTGTGTATTTATGAGATGAAGAGGAGCCTAGAAAATTCTTCTTGAAGAGTAGAGCAGTGACTATTTTAAACCAAAGACAGAGAGCCACACAGCAGCTCAAACACTATGTAAAGCTAGGCATTACTGTGTTTTTAAAAAGCTTTCCTTACAGAAGAGTGTAGCAATTGGGCCTCTGGCCATACTATGTTGTCCTCTAGTCGACCCTGGGCAGACATGATGGGGGAATCCAAGATCTGAGGCCAACTGATGGCCTTAAGGAAGGGAATAACAGGAGGGAATATATTCTCCAATGAAAACTGAATTCACTGACATAACTAAATATTCAAGTACTGGGTTGTCATTTCAACTCAATCTTGTAAAATTTTGAAATCGTACTTATTCTAAAAGTGAACCCAGCTGTTTGTAAAATGNTTGTTTATCAGACTTGGAGGAAAGAAATGTTTACTTAGTTTCATATAAATGATTTGAACATTTTCAATTCTCAATCGCAATCCATGGAGGAGCAAGACTTGGAAATTCTGAGCTACTAGTGACAATGACAGCAATAGCTGTCCCTTCCATGCTGCCTAAACATCCTAAAACAAAAAGTCATCACTGCCTATTCCTATGACNGTCTGGATTTTAAAAAGAGACACATTATCCTCGTTCAACCCTAGATTTGCAGATATCTCAGGAAAAGCTGATTGTGGAATCCTGGCTGATTTCCATAACTAAAGCAATGTGATTAAGTTCCTATAGGCTTTAGGTAATCACTCAAGCTTTTTGGGTCTCATAATCAGGTCAGAGTTTCAATCAATGACGCTCTTCTAACAGTATTGACTGCATAAAGAATTTTAGCACCAAAAGGCAAGCACTACAGTGAAGCTGGGCAATTTAAGAGTCTATACTTAAAACTGAACTAATATGACAGTAGAATCTAGCAGAGCATGGGCAATCCCATGTTAAGGCATGAAGGTCAGGGGCAGAATTGGGGGAATCAAAGAGAATGAGTCTACATCTTATTTTATTTTCTACTAATTGCAATGCTCTTTCTTTGAGACAGAGTCCCCCTCATCCTAATTAAGCTGTCTGGGCTTTAACAGCTTCTACTCTAGCCAAAATTTGCTAGTTGAGTTATTTAGCCAATTTAAATCATGTTAAAAGTGCCATTAATTACCCATACATCTAAGTCTGTCAAGGTATCTTTCTGCTATAAAAAGCAAAAAGAAAGAAATAGAAGTGTAGACATGAAAGTAGCTTGGGTAACTCACCCTTGATCTACCCACTCACCATCAATAAGAATACCATACCTGGGACAGAGAAAGGAGGGGGATAATTGGAGGCCAAGATCAGCAATGTGAAAGTTAAAAAAAAAGTTCTAGTGCCTGTCATGGGAGACATTGATGATATTAACTCCTCTCTAAGACTACTGTGCTGAATGGCTCTGGGGAAAAGCTGTAGGCAGCCTTTCTCTGCTGCACAGGGAAGAAAAACGGAAAAAGAAGAAAAATGTGTTGGGAAGCAAAGAGGTGAGCAGGGTGGGAGGAACAGGCAAACAACGAATAAATCTCCTGATAGTGGTTTGGATTGATAGATAACACTTCATTCTAAAGCATTTCTCAAAATCCCACACATATAGTTTTACCAAAGAAATGCAAACCCTCCAGGAATAGAGGAAAATTTGGGAAAGAGGGGCTGCAAAAAAATCCCCTTATGAGCATGGAAAGGGTAATTCAGGCCAATTTCTATTGGCCAAAACATGATAGAAAGGATTACGGACTCTTGAATCCCCCCACAGTCCAAGAAAAGCCCTATTTTTTTATTGACTCATCTGTCTAGCACTCCATTTGTTTGGTTGAAAGGTTGAGTCACAGCCCTGCTGGGAATAGACTCTGTCCCAAAAAACCATGCTATAACAAACGTTATGNCCAGTTCCCTAAATCAAAGCCTGGGAAAACCTTGACTTGTTGTAAAGCTGTATTTCCTTAGTGCTCACGATCTGAACCTGGCTCCAAGCATCCATTTTATGGTGAGTTATTGCCATAAAATCCTCCACAGAAGCAAGAAGCCCTTGAAACATTTCAAAAGTTCATGTTCCAAAGGGATAAGACACCAAGATCACAATTCACAGCTAAAAACTTCACGGCAACCAGGATAACTTGCTCACTCCCACCTACAAGACTTCATATGGTGTCTCTGTATGCCACTCCTTAATCTTTGTATAGATAAGAGCCATTTGTATTGTTCTGGAGTGCTTTTACATGGCATCACATTCATACGCTTTATCCCTTTTAAGAGCTGAGATACTATTTTGCAGGCTGCACAAGCACATAACGACAAAACAAATGTTTCTATTCCTCCCCCATTCATTCTTTGAGAACACAAGCATCCTGCAAGCCTCTTGGAAAAAATGTTTTAGGCAACAGCACAGGACTTCTTACATGCAAACCAGGATGTAA
This sequence comes from Neotoma lepida, assembly GCA_001675575.1. Lineage (NCBI taxonomy): Eukaryota > Metazoa > Chordata > Mammalia > Rodentia > Cricetidae > Neotoma > Neotoma lepida. The sequence goes on along the minus strand of LZPO01045639.1, from coordinate 14,675 downwards.
TCAATTCTCCTCGCCACTACTCCACTTTTGAATGCCTGTTGCTTTTATACTTTGTGACCAGCATCAACAATAGAAGCTCTGCTGCTTCATGGCCACCATCAAAGATGGAATAAATAATGGGTACTGCTCATTGAGTTGCTTTTGCTGGCCCTGGATAGGATACCAACATCCATACCATGTCTAATACCTGAAACTCTATCTCCACTAACTNCANAACTCCTATAACCTACTATTTTTAATAAGAAATTATTTTATTAATTTTACATACCAACCACAGATCCCCCTCTCATCCCTCCTCCTGCTCCCCNGCAGCCTTCCCCTCCAGCCCACTCCCATCCCCTCCTTCCATGGCAAGTCAGCAAAGCCTAGTACATTCAATTGAAGCGGATCCAAGCCCCTCCATCTGCATCAAGGCTGTGCAAGGTGTCCCACCATAGGTAATGGGCTCAAAAAAGCCAGTTCATGCACCAGGGATAGATCCTATTCCCACTGCCAGAGGCCCATGAAATAGACCAAGCTACACAACTGTCTCTTTTATGCAGAGGGCTTAGTTCAGTCCCATGCAGGCTCCACAGCTGTTGGTCTAAAGTTCTTAAGTTCCCATTAGTTTGGTTCAGTTGTATCTGTAAGTTTCCCNATCATAATCTTGATGTCCCTTGCTCATAGAATCCCTCTTCCCTCTCTTTGACTAAACTCATGGATCTCAGCCTGGTGCTTGGCTGTGGATCTCTGCATCTGTTTCTGTCAGTTACTAGATGAAGGCTCTATGATGACAGTTAGGGTATTCACCAATCTGATTACCAGGGTAGGCCAGCTCAGGCACCCTCTCCACTATTGTTAGTAGTCTAAGCTTGGGTCATCCTTGTGGATTCCTTGGAACTTTCCTAGCACCAGGTTTCTCCCTACCCCATGATGTCTCCCTCTATCAGTCTCTTTCATGGTAGTTCCATTGTTGATGGTACATTTGGCAACAAAGGTTACCGGATTGGTTATAATTATCAAGAGAATATTGGAGATAATAGGTTATAGGACTTGTACAGCCACTTTAGAAATCAGTATGACAGTTTCTCAGAAAATTAGGAATCAATGTACCTCAAGACCCAATTCATCCTAGTTCCAGCTCGACCATCCCATTCCCTTATGATCTCATTCCC
>LZPO01045638.1:5440-19389 GCA_001675575.1 Neotoma lepida | reverse complement strand
TGGATAAAACTTATTGGTTATTTGACGCTTTTTGTTTGTTTGTTTTCCTGAGACAGGCTCTTGCTTTATGGTGCCATAGATGGCCTGGAACCTACCAGGCTGCGGGGGGCCTGACCCCACTTTTTCCCCCAGGGTACTCTTGAGTAGGGAGAAATGAAGAATATGTAGATAGAAATATAGAGGTGAGAGACAGTTAGAAACATAGGATAGCCTCAGAAGGGCCTGGGTTAAAACCCACCAGACCCTTCTGTCTCTACTAAAGGGCTTCGAAAGGAATGCCAAGAAATGGATCAAAAGACCTCCCCCTAGCACAACCAAGTGCAGACCAGCCCAGACACCTGGTAACCACACACATGCTCAAGCCATCCCCTAATGCAGCCCTGCTGTGTAAAGCAAGCTCAGATCTCACTAGAAAGCTTTTGTGGGCTCCCACATCAGGCAGAGTAGAATTGCGTTGAATTTGTGGTAATCCTCCTGCCTCTGTCTCCTAGTTCTGAGTGCTGGNATTCTAGATAGGAGTTGCCACATCCAGCTGTTCTTTTCCTGTTTTTCATGTAATAAATATTCACAATAAATATTCATGTAATGATTATTCCCATCACATAATTTGTCATTCATACTCATCAAAAAGGGGGGGGGGACAGAATACAGTAAAGAAAAAAATCCAGTGAACTCACTGCCTTAGCCAGTGCTTCCCTCTCTATCACTCGAATATCAGCTTCTCAATTCCAGGTCTTTAAATTCAAATGACTAATTGTTTGAGAAATCTACTCACTTCTCTTCACTCCTAACTCCCTTCCTTAGAACCATTATCTCTCTCCAAAGGTAATTGTTCTTTAACTGATATCCCTGTCTTTTGCTCCTTTCCAAATAATGCTTGACTCTGACACCAGATCTTTATAAAATGCATTTTCTTCTGTCAACTCCCTGATCACATCTTCAATATGTTAGTATTACTGTGTGGATAATAACCTTCCTTAACATTGTTTACGAGATCCTCTGTAGTCAGTTAATTGCTTATCAGTCTTACCTTGCAGGTAAAACACCTAACATCCCAGGATCTATTAGAACCTCCACCCCAACACTCAGGTAAACATCTGTACTAATCATCCTTTATGTAAAGCTTCTTTTCCATTCCTTACACATCAACTCTTAAAGTTTTTATTTCATTCCTCATGTATGTCTCAGGCAGTTTTGGGAAGCCTCAGTTTTAACTGTCCTTCTTCAAAGCCTCTCAACTTCTATATTTACTTATAGTACCAGCCAGTGCTATGTTACCCCTGCATCTTTCCTGCTATGCTCCTCTCCCTTAAGCAGAAATTTCAATTCTTCATATGAACATTGAATGCATTTGCTCTGTGTAGTAAGTTGCAACTAATTTGCCCTAACAAATGCACAAAGGAAAGTATGACAAGCACACCTCTGTGGCATTGATGAGTTAAATGGGAAGAGAGTTAAGTTTCTGTTTGTTTTGTTGTTGTTGTTTATTTTCTGAGATTATAATTTTACTTACAATGTTTCTCTCTCCCCTTCCCTCCTTCCAAACCCTCCAATATACCTCTCTCCACATTCCCTCAAAATTCTGGCCTTTTTACATTAATGTTAATGTTTTATATAGATGTTATATATGTGTTATTATGTAATCCTAAATATAACCTATAGAATCCATATAATGCTATTTATATGCATATTTTCAGGGATGACTATTTGGCAGCAGATAACCAATTAATGTGCTCTTCTCCAGGGAGAACTGGAGGCAGCCAACACTTCTGCCAGCCTATTTGCCTGTGAGCCATATAAATGACCTCATAGCATGATAACGCTATAGGAGTGGTAGTGGCAGGTAGAGCTGTTGGCAATAACATCAGTTCTCTAATTGGACTTAAGACCTGCTCAAGGAGAGTTAAACTTTATTATATCCTAAATTAGTACTAAAATATGCTCTATTTGTGCTACACTTTCTCCTTGAAACTTTGCTTATCCTTACACTAGTTCCAACCCACATCTCTTTGCCTTGAGATACAGACAAATCCAAAACAATTACCCTGACCCTTCTGAAAGCACATCTGCTCTGTGAAAATTAAATAAATACATAAATAAATTTATAGGTCTGTAGGCATATAGACTCTACGTTAAGCTCATCAATTAAGAAAATATCAAGATGATGCTGTATAATCAGTAAAATGGTGAGACAAGGATAGGAGTATGACATCTTGGAGCAATAACTGTAGATAGATGAGATTGCATAACACAACTGAGTTCTCCAACACTGCAAATACAGTGTGGCTTTCTGGAGGCCTCCCTCTGAAACAGCATGTGAATAGAATCATGGAAAAGTGCTAAAACCATATTCATACAAGTAACATTACATAGACTAAACACATTCTATTTATGTATTTAGGAGTGTGTGTGCATGTGTATGTGTGTGTGTCTGTAACAACAATTAATAAAAACAAGACAATGTATTTGAAAGAGAGCAAGGAAAGGTATATGGTAAGGTTTAGACAGANGAAAAGGAAGGGATGAATAGTGTAATTATATGATAATCTAAAAGACTAAAAACAATTAAAATAACATTTATTTTAGAAATTCTCTATTTATAGACATTGGAAAGATTGTTAGGCTCCATAAGTATTAGTTTTAAAAAATGACTATTTGGCAAGAATTTTAAGCTCTTGAACCAGAGAAGGAAGCCTGGGAGTGAAAGTAGATAGGAAAGAGCACACTCTGGGTAAACAAAGGATTACTGAATATTGAATGATCAAAAAGAGCAACCATAAAATATTAAAGAAGATGTGTAATTATGACTGAGACCAAGCAAAGTAGCAATAAAAAGTCTTGTTTGCATGTGTGAAGCACTATATTCCATCTGCAGTATGACCACCAAAAACCAAAACAAACAGGAAAGAAAAGTAGGTAATTTCATTAATTATAAATGTAAAGCTGTGATTTTTCATTTGTTCTCCTATGCCAGTTTTTGTCAATAGGGCAGCTATAATAAAGTCCCCAAGTCCACACTCAGATTTTTTTTTTGGTTCTTTTTGAGACAGGGTTTCTCTGTATAGCTTTGGTGCCTTTCCTGNAACTCACTCGATAGCCCAGGCTGGCCTCGAGCTCACAGAGATCCACCTGCCTCTCCCTCCCGAGTGCTGGGATTAAAGACGTGTGCCACCACTGCCCGGCTGCACACTCAGATTTTTAAACCTTAAAAATCATAGGAATACATGTAAAGCTAACCACAACATCTACACAGAAATTAATTTTTGAAAATTATATTTACATCAATTTGTGAAAAATTCATAATGAAGATCAAATTCACATGAACATTTAAACCCTNGGTTACATAAAAAAGGTATNCAAAACAGAGAGAACACAGAATAAAAAAGAAAATTAATGGGTATAGATTGTAATGTTATAGGTATAACCTTTTTTTCTCATCAAGGCAGACATATCATGAATTAGAATGATATAATTAATAATTAGATGTTTACTTAGAAACAAAACAATATCCTTGTGCCAAGCTCTGTGTTTGGAAATATATTTCAAACATGTGAATACTTGTTAATTNCTACATCTTTTATAACATTTGAAGCAAAACCAGAATGAATTTACTAACTTATATCTTTGAAATATTTTCAAAAATAATAATATGGGGATGAAATTGATGAATGCATTTAATGGATAGATTTGTGCAGACTCATTCTCTGAAGAAAATGGAAACCAGAAGAATATTACTGAGAAATTTTCATTTGAGAACTTATTTCAAATCATGTAAAGAGAAACTAACTTTTATTTTAAAACTATATACTTCCAAGTTTTGTTTAATAAGTTATAGAGAGATGTTTAGAGGGATACTCAAAAGAGCAGTTCAGAGTTCGTCATGATGATTGCATGCCTGTACTCCCAATTCGAAGGAGATTGAGGCAGGAGAATAGCTAGTTTTAGATTTAGATCTAATCTATAAGATTAGAGCATGCCTCAAAAGAATTTTTTAAAGCCAAACAAACAAAAAATAATAAATTAATAAGGTAAAGTAAAGAAAAGTAAATTACAATTAATCATTATATTGATGAGCTAATTTCAAAAACAAGATCAGTTGAACTTATTGCTCAACATATGAAGAAAATGAGGACAAATTTCTACCATTGGAAATATAGATGATTGTGAAGCCACAGGTGCAGTAATTTGGAGATTATTAAAACAAAACAGAGTAGTCCAGTGCTTAGACATATGTAATTTTCTTAAAAAATTTATTTTTCTTCTTTTTTAGGAGATGAGGTAATATTTTTTATTGAAAACAAATTCTTGCTCATACAATATATCCTAACCACAGTTTCCCCTTCCTCCACTACTCCTANCTCCCTTCTTTCTCCCCTCTCTCCCAGATCCACTCCCCCTACATTTTGTCTTCAGAAAAGAGAAATTATCCAAGAGACTACAGCCAAACAGGACTAAACAAGATACAGTAAGACAAGGCAAAAGCGTCCGATCAAGATTGAACAAGGCAACCCAATAGGAGAAAAAGAGTCTCAAGAGCAAGCAAAAGAATCCGAGATACATTTGTTCCCACTCTTAGGAGTCTCACAGAACACCAAGCTAACAGCCGTAATATATATGCAGAAGACCTAGTACAGATTCATGCAGGCCTCATGCTTGCTGCTTCAGTCTCGTGAGCCCATGTGAGCCCTGCTTAGTTGATGCAGTGGGCATTGTTTTCCTGGTGCCCTTCATCCCCTCTGACTCCTACAACTTTTCCTCCCCCCTCTTTTGTGTTNTTCCCAGATCTCCCAAGTGGAAGAACTCAATAGAGACTTCCAATTTGTACTCTTTCTCCACATAATGTCTGGCCATGGGTCTCTGCATTTGTTCTCATCTAGTGCTTGAGGAAGCCTCTCTGATGATGACTGGACAAGGCACTGATATATGAGTATAGCAGAATATCATTAGGAATCATTTCATTTTTTTTTCAGTCATGTTTATTTCTACCNTAGCTCAGTAGGTTATCCAGTCTCTGGTTCCTGACCATCAACACAGTGTAGGGCTCTCTCTCCTGGCAAACATTGGTTAGCCACTTCCACGCATTTTGTACCATCATTGCCCCAGCATATCTTGGAGGCAGGACAGATTATGGGTGCAAGGTTTTGCGGCTTATTTGTTGTTCAGGTTGTTATTTCTGTAGCCTGCAGAGTACCTTCTCTGCCAAAAAGAATAGAACATAGGGGTGAAGGCTCCAAGCCTACACCAGCTTGACTTCTTTACATTAAATGAGCAGAGTGGAAGCTGTCTTTCATCCACTGGGGCCTGGTGTCAGCTTTCAGAAGGCAACCTTTTGCCTGACATCAGCCTGGGTTGAACACCAGAACTCCTCAGGCAACAACTCAATGGATATAATCAGTTCCNCCATTGGAAGCCTTGCCTGACTATAAATGATGGCCAGTTTAGACTCCTTATCTTCCATGACTAGGAGTTCTCACTAGGGTCACCCTCATAAATTCCAGGAATTTTCCACTGAGCTAGGTTTTCACACAGCTCCCCAAATGCATGCATTTCCAGCTGTCTCTCCCCACTCTCTTTGCATTCCACCATTCCAGCCTGCCCATCGTCCACCCACAGAATCTATTCTATTTTCCCTTCTTAGGGAGACCCATGCTTCCTTCCTATATCTCTCCTCTTTATCTAACAATTCTGGATCTGTGGACTGTAGCTTGATTATCATTTCCTTAACAGTTACTATTGGCTTATAAGTGAATAAATACTGTCTTTATCTTTCTGAGTCTGGATTACCTCACTCAGGATGATAGAATAAGGATACAATGGACATACCTAATTATAATAAAGGCAATTTACAGCAAGCCTATATCTAACATTGAATTAAATGGAGAGAAACTAAAAGCAATTCCACTAAAATCAGAAAAAAAGACAATGTTGTCCACTCTCTCCATATCTATTCAATATANTACTTGAAGTTTTATCTACAGCAATAAGACAACTAAAAGAAATCAAAGAGATAAAAATTGAAAAGAAGTCAAAGTATCATTATTTGCCAATGACATGATAGTATACATAATATATGTGACGCTAAAATTTGTATAAGGACTCCTACAGCTGATACACCCTTTCTGTAACATAGCTAGATACAAGATGAATTAAAAAACAGTAAGTAGTTCTACTATATATAAATGACAAACAGATTGAGAAAGAAAAAATGAAATAACACTCTTCCCAATAACCTAAAATAATATAAAATATCTTGGGGTAACTCTAACCAAGTAAATGAAAGACTTGTATAATAAAAGCTTCAAGTCTTGGAAGAAAGAAATTGAAGAAGATATCAGAAGATGGAAAGATCTTCTANGCTCATGAATTGGTAGGATTAACATAGTAAAAATGGCCACCCTAGCAAAAGCAATCTACAGAGTCAATGCAATTGCCATCAAAAATTCTAACACAATTCTTTACAGACTTTGAAAGAACAATTCTCAACTTCATGTGAAAAAATGAAAAACTTAGGATAGCTAAAAGAATCCTGAACAATAATAGAATGAACTGCTGGAGGAATCACAATAGCTGATTTCAAGCTATACTACAGAGCTATAGTAATAAAAACTGCATGGTATTGACATAAAACAGATATGTTGATCAACAGAATTGAATTGAAGATCCAGATATAAATCCACACACACATGTACATTTGATTTTTGATAAAACAAAAGCCAGAAATACACAATGGAAAAAAGAAAGTATCTTCAAAAACTGTTGATGGTCAAACAAAAAATGGATGTCTTTATGTAGAAGAATAAAAGTAGATCCATGTGTATCATGCTGCACAAAACTCAAATCCCAGTGGATCAAAGACCTCAACATAAAACCAGACACTGAATCTGAAAGAAGAGAAAGTGAAGGAATAGCCTTGAACACATTGACACAGTAGACAACTTTTGAACAGAACACCAATAGTGTAGGCAGTAAGATCAAAATTAATAAATGGGACCTCACTAAACTGAAAACTTTCTGTAAAGCAAAGGACACCATTAAACACACAAAGAGTCAGGGTATGGAATGGGAAAGATTTTTATCAACTCCACATCCAAAAAAGGTCTAATATCCAAAATATATAAAGGACTCAGGAAATTAGATATTAAAAAATGTCAAATAATCCAATTAAAATTGGGGTTCATATCTAAACAGAAAATTATCAATAGAGGAGTCTCAAATGCTAAGAAACACTTAAAGAAATGTTCAACATCNTTAGCCATCAGGGAAATGCAAATCAAAAGTACTTTAAAATTCTATCGTACATCTGTCAGAATGGGTAAAATCAATAATACAACTGATAGCTCATGCTGGTGAGGATTTGAAGAAAGGGGAACACTCCTCCATTGCTGGTGCGAGTGCAAACTTGTAGAACCACTTTGGAAACCAATATTGTGGTTTCTCAGAAAATTAAGAATAGATCAATCTTAAGACCCAGCTATACCACTCTTGGGCATATACCCAAAGGATGCTCAATCATATCACAAGGACACTTGTTCAACTATGTTCATAGCACCTTTATTCATAATATCCAGAACCTGGAAAATACATAGATGTCCCTTTATTGAAAAATGGATAAAGCAAATGTGGTACATTTATACAATAGAGTATTACTCAGCATTAAAAAAAAAAGACAATGAAATTTGCAGGCAAATCATGCAACTAGAAGAATTAATTTTTCAAATAACTTCAAAAAGTAAAAATGCAGAGTAAGTCAATGATGATGTTTTTCTTATTAGAAGCTATCTAATTTTCTTCATCTAGTACTATAAATTTTAAAGGAACTGACTTTTTTTAAGATTCTTTACTAAGTAAATAGAAAAAAGTATAATTGAAGTAAAACCTAAAAAAATTACTTGGTGAGAATTAATTTATTCAGAAAGGCCTTATTTATAAATAATTCAGATTTAGATAGGTTTATCACAATNAGAATTTATTAAATAGTAAGATAATTCAAATTCTATTAATACAATTCATAAATCTTGAAATTCAATAAGTAAAATATCGTGAGATTTAATAAAATTGATTTTTCATAGGGTGGTAATATAGCTCAGCTGGTAGAATACATGCCTAACACACACTCTGGTTTGCATAAACCCTGGTTCCCAGCACAACACAAAAACAAGCATGATGTATGTGCCTTATAATCCTAGCACTGAGAAGATAGAGGCATGAAGTTCAGGAATTCAAGGTTATCACTGGCTACTTAAGAAACTGGAGGCCAGCTTGGGCTTTGTTCAAGCCTCTCTGAGGAAAAAAATGAAATAAAACACACATATATGACAGTCTTTATTAAACTTTGATATGAACATACACAATAATGCTAAAAATCTGAAGCAAATTATCAAAATAATATTTAAGATGAAATAGCAGTATAAAACTATACATCCCTATATCTGAATCTTTTTATATTAATATATATTATACTAATTTTAAGATTAATTTTAAAAGTCATAAATATGTATTTTATGAGACAGACAAAAGTGCTCTGCTTTGATATAAAAGTGTACAATGTCTCCAATATCTTCTCATCCAGTTTGAATTGAACATGAATGNAAGAGATTCTAAAGTTACTATTACTTGCCTCTCCTCATATTCCCTCCTTTACCTGCCTTCCCATCCCCTGTACTGAAATAACCTTGGATATTCTAAGCTTTGACAGAGTAATCTGAGCTCTAGGCACCTTTGAAGTATGTATATTAGTATCTGTAGAACACAGCAAGTTACCATTTACAGAAATTTAATAATCCAGGCAAATCTACCACAGTCTGGAGTAGAACACTTCTATAAAGAGTGGAAAGTGTTCTCTCCCATATGTAATTGGAAAGTCCAATTAAATACAGAAAGGAACAAAAGAAGCAANTAATAAACAAGGGAAAAGAGGCATAACTCAATCATATGTCTTTGAAAAGACGCAAAATTAGTGTTTATATTTTAGGTACATTTTAATCTTAATTCTACAGTGTGATAGTGGCAATATTTTATGGGAGTAACCAACCACTTTTTTTTTAAAAAAAAAATTGAATTTAATGTTCACTCTATGTCCTAGAATTAAAATATAGCACTACTAAAGTAGCTAATAACCTCATATGAACCTAGATAGGTCATGGGCCTCGTGGAACACCCAATCTTATTCTGTGAAAGGAACAAAAATAAAATGACTCAATGATATATTGCTATGCCCGTATAGCAAAGCATCTCTCACCCTTTATCAAAGAAGCTTTTTCTTGTAGTAGATTGTAATTAACAAAGAGACCCACCACAAGATGCTGTGTAGAGAGTGAGAGAGTTTGGAACACTCAACTCTACATGGGAGTCTTTATCAAAAACCACCCTTCAACGATAGGAGTTCTTTATAGGAGAGGAGGCAGGAAGATTTTAAGAGGCAGAGGTGGTAGGTGACCCCAAGGGAAAAGCCATTCAGACACAACAGGACTAATGCATATATGTACTCACAAAGACTGTGACGGCATAAACAGGACCTAAACAGTTTCAAACCAGACAAAATCCCAGCACTGAGAAGGGAAAGTAGAAGCAAAGTCCTATCCCTAATCAGGAAGCTATAAGCAATTGATATCTGCTGGAAAAGGGGAAATAAATTTTCTTCAATGGAATGTCACTGGATATATGACCACACTCTAGCCCCATTGACTGGAGCACTTTTCCTTTCCTGTTCTTTTCCTGTCTTCCTTCCTTCCTTCCTTCCTTCTTTCCTTCCTTCCTTCCTTCCTTCCTTCCTTCCTTCCTTCCTTCCTTCCTTCCTTCCTTCCTTCCTTCTTTCCTTTCTTCCTTCCTTCCCTTCCTTCCCTTCCTTCTTTTCTTTCTTTTCTTTGTCTTCTTGGCATCCTTTTCTTTTTGTAGTTAGTTTCTTTTGGTTTTTGATTTTTTTGTTTTGTTTTCCTTGTTTTGGTGAGGCAATTTGAAAGAGAGAAAGAACATGAAGTTGGGGAGAGAGGGATGTGGCTAGGATCATATAGTAATTGAGGGAGGGCAAATAATGTGATCAAGATATGTGAAAATATTTAATAAAAATTGTTTAAAAATTCTTCAAAATTGTATCTAAAAGTATTTACTATATTTAAAAGTATTAAAATTATTTTAAACCGTAAATATGCATTTAATTTTTAAAAATATGTAATTAGTTGTTATAAAATGTAAAAATAGAAAAAATATTCAGATGAATAATCTTAACATGGTAATGAAGCTAATTTATCTCAAATCGATCAATCAACTTACCATTACTTTAATCAAAAAAAAATCTTTCTGGTCTTTAAATCAATTATTCAAATAAAGGTAAAAAGTTAATTCTAAGCTTTACCCCCAAATTAATCATCAAAAGAAAGTAAGTAAAGAAACAATCCATGTACTTCCTCATGTCAATAATTAAAATGTATCAGTGATTTGAAACATTTTGAGTGAGAAAATAATAATCATAATAAGTACATATTTATGAAATAGGAAAACAAATGTAGCATAAAAAACGTTGTTTCTTGTATTGTACACTTAAAAAGCAGTGTCAGATAACCTGTGATGATTACTAATAATGGCCAAATGAATCTGATGAAGATTTAAGAGTAAGCTAAACTCAGAAATACTAAAGGAGATTGTAAATTGAACTAAATTTTCTAGAAACACTCATTGGTATAAATTAAAAATACTCATTTCTATCTGTTTTAAGCTGTTACTTCCCTCTTATGCTTCTTTTATTTCTAAAAATTCATCATAAAGACATAAACACAAACATTGCAGAGACATTTGTTTAAGCCTCACTCTAAGACTTCTGTATATATTCATACACATNTAAGCTGACTGGCATAGAACAGTGATTTATTTTGTTTTCTTTTGTGTATGTTTGAAGGGTGGGGGAAGTGCATGTGCGNATGTGAGAGCTTGCAGAGGATAGAGTTGTTTGATCTCCTACAGCTGGATTTACAAGAGGTTGTGATCTAGTAGGAACAGAACTCAGGTCCTCTGCAAAAACAACATATTCTTAACAACTGAACAATCTTGCCAGTCCCTTTAACAGTTTGTTTTTCACTCATTTAGCCATCTAGTTTCTTAAGTTATACAAAACTTTAGTGTTCAAACTTATTCTCCTTTGGAAATATCATCACTGAATTGGGATTATTTTTTTCTCGTATCATTTCACAAGTGAGACTTGTTGATAAGCTCAGGACCTTAGGGCCTTGTCTCTATCCAAGAAAGACATCAAACCCTCCTGAGAGCTTCTGCNTCACCAGTACCCCTGAATGGGCATCTTCACTTTCTGCTGAAAGGAAATTCCTTTTATTAGTTTTGCTCTGTTCTGCCATGTGTGCACAGCTTGTGCAATATGTCTTTAACTGTTGTTGTAATTTACAGATGTTCATTGTTGTGGTTTCTGAGTTCTAGCATAGGCTGCATCCATTATAACTTCAGACATTTTTGTTATAGCTGAGTGAAGTGAAGTCAAATACAATTGCAGTGTATTTGAATTAATTATGCTGTGAAGAATTCTAAGAAGTGCCCAGCCTCTTTGATTTGAAATGTAATAGCCAATCTAGGCTATTACATCTGTGTCCTACAGACCCAGGTAGTCTTTTAAAGGAATTTCCCTTACCTTAGTATATATTCAGCAAAACAAAATTCCACTTGACATGTATCACACACTTCCTGTAGGAATTTAGTAACAAAGGATTAAACATAATATTAAAATAGAAAAGTTATAAAATGAACAATTAGTAATGAGTTACCCAAGCATATGGAAGTTAAGTGACCTTCTTGCAAACTAAGCTTATATTCAATACATTTATGAAGAAAAATAATAAGAAATTACATAGCCTACTTCTGTAGGCTGTTAAGAGCCAACAAAGTATTTATCAGCTCTATTTAAGTGATTTATTTTTCATTTCATTGTTATGACAAAGTAGAAGCCATGTGAAAATATTTGAGTGATTATAGGAAAACATATAATTATCTACTTTAAACTCAGAAAATATATTAGAGCAATTATTCTTTTATCAATGATAAAGCAGTCTGTGTTNCTGCCAAAATTTTATAAGATGTCCCTTCCATGTCACCAAAAAGAAAACATGTTTAATGTCAGAAACATTTATACAAATATGCTTGCTTGTTCCCACCCCACAAAATGACAGAACTCCAAAAAAAGAAAATTCGTAATTTTTAAGTGAGATGCAGTCAAATTTTATTTTATGATATGTATCTAACATAAATCTGTATTTGAAATGCAAATATTGCTGTTTTTTTATTATTTTATATGTGATTCTGAAGTTCCAGCAAAAACAATACTGCAGCTGGTAGAAAAAATAGAATAACCTCACTTATTCAACTGTTCTGCTTTTCTTTTTCTCCCTTCCATTTCCCACTTTGTCCATTTTATCTGCTCAGAAAAATAAGCTGAGCGCTTACCCGTACAAAGACAAGATAAAATGTCTCCTCCAGAGCTTTTGTCAAAGGCAGGCTCAAACTAAATATTCTAACAAAAGATATGTGAACAATAAGCCAAAATGTGGTAACAAATCTGTAATGAGCTACAAGAGAAGTAAATCAATAATTGCACTCCGGATCTCTGAAAATTGTACTGTCCCTGATCCAACCAGGGCATGATTTTGCTGGAGTAGTTGTGTGTTTTGTGAGCAGAGCTCTCCGGTGGGAACAGACTGCAGAGGACATTTTAGGGGGAGGAAGAGAGCAACAGGAAGAGGAGGTTTGATTCATGTTCAGCATCTCAAGTGGAGGGTAGAGTGCAAGCATTGAATAATGAAACAAAGAAGAAATATTCAGCATGCCAGGAAGGTTACTGTTAGAGAGCTGTTAGAATTATTTAAAAAGGTTAGGCTATGAATAAACATGCTTCATCAAGGTCTCTTACACATGCAAAGAGAGATGTTAATGAATAATAAAAGAGTAATGGGGACTGGTGAAGAAATTAATGTTAATCTTATCCAAAGCAGATACAAATTAATATTGGAGCAACATTTTTGTAATCACTTCTCAAGGCAAAAATTCAATTAATGTGACTATATCAATATTTCAAATCTCAGTCCCTTGAAAGTGTACTTGTCTCTCTTCCTATAAGCTTGCATCCCTCTGTGGATGGCTTTGGCTCCTTGCAGCATTTGCAGAGATTCCTAAATTGTGTGCATGGGAGAAATTGGGAGCCTTTCTATAAACCACAGTGTTATGATACAGAATTGCCTTAGGGCATGTTTCAGTTAGGAAGTTCAGCTTAGAGAAGAATAATTACTCAAAAGAAAGTAGATGTGTAAGCCCAGAACGGTATGCCTTGCTTCATTATTTTATTTGCTGTTTTATATAAACACATACACACACACGGGTTTAAGAAAGATGTAAATAGCAAATACACATTCTCTTATTCATGTTTTCAGTCAGATTATACTTACATACATATGCTAGTATTAAATAGAATCACATCAAATAGAACAGCTCACAAAATCAGCCTAACAGCACCAATCGCAAAAGGAGTAAATTATGTAAAATCAAAGTTGGGAGAGATTTTTTTTTTTAGTTTAAGCTAAATTTGATCCTTTGTTGTCTTTTGCTTTGATGACAGGCAAAGAAATGTGAATATGTTCCTAGGGATTATTAATATATCTGATACTTTTCCCCACTGGAGTTTATTTTATCTTGTATTCATTTCTTTTGTTGGTAGCCACATAATGAGCAACTCTTCCTGTTTGGTATATAATATAAATGCCTGTCATAGTTTTTTAAGGTGTCAGAGACTTAGAAAAAGTTTATGAAACTAAATGGACTCCTCGAATAAGTGTTTTGCAGCTGTGCAGAATGTGTTGTTTATATTGTAATGCCCTGACAAGTTTGTATAATAAGAGGTTCTAACTCTACCATACTCTGATAGATTGGGCTTGCTTGACGCATGGTTCTGTAGAGAGGGA
>LZPO01045635.1:15389-26762 GCA_001675575.1 Neotoma lepida | reverse complement strand
GGGAATGCTAGGATTAAAGGCATGTGCTACCACTGCCTAACCTCTATGTTTAATCTAGTGGCTGTTCTGTTCTCTGACCCCAGATAAGTTTTATTAGGGTACACAATATTTTGGGGGACAGAATATAATCACCACACCGGGCAGAGGGCAGATCTTGATTCTTTTGTTTATTTGTTTATTGTTTTGGTTTTACATCCTGTCCACAGTTTCCCCTCTGTCCTCTCCTCCAAGTTCCCTGTCCCCTTCCCACCATCCTCCTCTGTTTGTTTCTCTTCCGATACAGGCAGGCCTCCCATAGATAAGAGCCAGTCCTGGTATATCAAGTTGCTGTGAGACTAGGCATCTCTTCTCTTTTTTTTAAAATTTCTTTTTATTAAAAGATTTCATACAGTTTGTTAATGAGGTTTAAACAATAACATCTATAAATTTAAAAAATGGGGTTGATGTCTTTATTAACCTTGATGACTTTATAAACCTTGATTGACGTAGGCTGCCTTACCTAAAGGGAAGTTTATCCTATTATCCAATTTAAATCAGTAACAAATTTAGCTTGCTCTTTGCCTTTATTTCTCTTTCTTCTTTCTTTCTGTCTCCTTTATTGCCATCTCCTTCTCCTTCTTCTTTAAAAAAATACCCATTTAAGTTCAAATTCCACTAGCTTTCACAATTCTTCCCCTGTGATGACAGAGTATTTCCTTATCACTTTTTCTAATGAAAGAGCAAAGACTAGTTATTGAAAAAAAATTTCTATCAGTGTTACATATGACCTAAATACATTTATTGAAGTCAAGGTAACATTTTAAAATCTAAGGAGACTAGTGAGCCAGTGATATTGGTAAAATCCTCACTATGCAATTACAAGGACATGCGTTCAATCCCCAAAACCCATATAAAGTAAGGCAGGTATGGTGACACACTACAGGTTTGTGATAGCAGGATTGGGGAATTAGACACAATGGGATCCTTGGGGCTTACCAACCAGTCAACCTAGCATATTTAATGAGTTCTGAGCTAATGAGAGATGCTGTCTCTAAAAAACAAACAAAACAACTTGAACAGTGCCTGAGGAATGACCCAAGGCTGTACTGTGAGCTCCACATACACACCCATGCACACACATAAACAAACAAATTTACATAGTACTCTTTTTATGGGATTGCTTTATTCAGTGAGCAAATACTTTCAAGTAGCATAGGCAATCAAGGGACTACTAGTGTCTCTATTAAATGTCATAAATTTCAGATTCATCCCATGTAATATAAAGCACAGTAATTTAAACCAGATGTTCATCTCATGTCTCTAACTATGGGCAAATTCCTTGGCCAAATGGTTTTTACATTCTCTGTGAAAAGAAGGGGGTCAAACTGTATTATTTTGTTTGTATATTAGAAATAGTGGGTACAGTAGACCTAAAGAAAAAAGAATCATTTTATAATTACTGCTAAAAATAAGCTCAATCAACAATAAAATATTGACCTTTTAAAATAACCCTTGAGTTTCTTAACAAAAAACAAAATCAAAGGGCAATTTAACAGGGTTCCTTATGCCTCACATAGCAAACCCTCCCTGATCTATCTGATTTCTTTCTCTGCCAGTGAGGGTTTATTCCCTCATATTCTCTCAGGAACTGGGTTGGGAGCTATTTTTTCTATCAAGTTGTTGTGCTCAGCTCAGATCTCTTCTACCTTGATTTGCAGTTTTGTAATGGAAATTTTGTACTTATAACCTGCACTTATTAAAAGAGTGAGGAACTATAAATATAATGTAGCTTAACCTATCGTCCCTGCATTTGGATTCTCATGATCTACCAAGCGCCAGAGGTTGATCTTCTGGGAATGTCTTGAGCTTAGTTTAGTGACTCTCATAGCCTATAGTGTCCTTCACACAGTTAGAATGTGTCTTCTCACATCAACTAATGCAATCATGGATAATCCTCCACAGACATGTCAGAGGACCATAACCCAGATGATTCTAGATTCTGTCAAGATGACAGTTAATACTACCATCATAAATAACCATCCTTGAAAACACAATTTCAGTGAAGTAACAAATCAGTTACTTACACAGTGTTTCCTGACCTGATGTATCATAATGTATATAGTATATTCTTTCACCAATCATATGGTTGATCGTTGATCTTTTATTACTTGTCCCTTGTACTGTATTTGCTTACTATGAACAATCTCCAGTTGATAACTACTTGCAAATGAAAAATTAGTTTTCTCCAAAGGAGACTCAGTGAATACACAAACTGCTCGTATGGGCAGGACCCATGTGCAATAGTAGATTACCAACAAAAAACAAATTCAATGGTATTTTTGGAGAGTTTGTTTATTTGTTTTGTCTTTGTCTTATAATAATTTATCTGGTCATTTTCTTTCTTTCTTTTTCTTATCTTACAGGATTTTTGCTTATAATTTATGCTTTCTGATTTTGTGTTTTCATGGGATTTCTGTGTCTATATGGTTTTCTTTGGCTCTATTTTTTTGTTGTTTATTAGTTTTATCCTATTCAGGTTTGTTTGTTCATATTTTATTCTATTATTTTCCTCTTTTTACTTTTTATTAGATGCCTACTTGTTTTTTAATGACAGAAAGCAAGAAAGGATGTGAATTTGGGTGAGTGGAGACATCTAGGAGGAATTTGAAGAGGAGGAAGCATAATCAGAATATATTTTATTAAAATATATTTTAAATAAATAAATTATAACAAATCATTTGGGAAAATGGTGTGAACTTTATAAAAGGCTGTATTATCTTTTGACAGTCCTATAAAGTGTCTTCTGGCTTTTTCAACTGTAAACGATTCCCTTTTTCTAACCTGAACTAGAAGATGGAAGACAGTTTTCTGAAGAGTCTTACTATCATAATTTTTGTTTTCAAGTTTTATATATAGAAATATTACTTAAACTCATAAACCACTATATTAAAAACATCATACTTGAAAGTTGACAATGATAAGACAATTACATATATAACATTTTATAGCATTTAAGTAGCTATACATGTATTAAATAAAGAAATAAGTAAATCAATAAATATGTGTATTTAGGAAAGTATTTCCCCAATTTTCTCTTCTGAAAAAAGATTTATTTATTTTTACATGTGTGATTATTCTACCTGAATGTATGTATATAGAAGAATAGGGTGACACATCCCCTAGAACTGGAGTTACAGGTAATTGCAAGCCTCCATGTGAGAGCTGGAAGGTGAATCTGAGACCTATGCAAGAGCAGCAAAGATCTTAACACTGAGAAATCTTTCCAGCCCTTTAAAATTTTTCTTTTTCATGAATTAATTCCATCAATCCTTATAAAAATATAATAAATTACAAGAAATACTAAAAACAAGTCCACCTTTAGAACCAATTGTAATATTTTGGCTGTTAGCATGTGAGAAAATCGTCTTATACAATGATAGGAAAATAATGGAATTTACTGTAAAAATCAGCATTCGTGGAGTTCACGTGTCCTTCAAAACCAGCATCGACATGTACAGTCCTTCCTCTGTGTAGAGAAAATTGCTATTTTATAATATAGTATAGTATATCCCAGCTTGATGAAAACTCATGCACAATTCCATATTCTTTAATGGCAAATTCTTTCCATGAAGAGGATTCCAATAAGATTCTTGTGAAAAAGGACAAGGAACTGGAAAACAAGACAGTGCTTACATCATTTCTTCCTGACATTTACTTTTTAAAAACTCCACCCTTACCTTGTAAGGCACTCTTTGCTAGCATTGTGCTGCTCTCTCACTCTCAGTCACTATTTCTGATAATTTATAGACCCATGATTATGAGATAAAATACAATGCCTAGAAGGAAAGAAAGGAAATGATATTATTTGGGGCTAATATAATTCTGATTTCTTTTTTTTTCATTTGGTATATTAATAAATGTCACCGTTTTCTTTAGGCATCTGGGAACTCTGGAGTTGAAAATATTTTGTTGGTCTAAGATTAAATTCTATAGCCAGGAGATGAAGGGTGTTTTGTTGAAATTTTTATGGAAGAGCCTGTGGCTCAAAGAGTCACTTTTCATACCTCAAATTTAATGTAAGGATATCAGGGATACAGGTAAAGAAGCCACCAGATATCAAAATGTCTTTTGCCGTTTAAAGAGCTCTCCAGATTCATATGATTTCCTGTGAATTTATGTCTTTAAAGGTTTAGGTAAATTAATATGTTTATATAGTAGGTAAAGGGAAGCAAAGCATCTACCTTGACTATCCTTAGGAGTGTTTCTATGAAGAACCTCTTGAGTTGTTCTAGTTCTTGGCCTTTGTTTTGAAGCATGTTTATGTTCCAACTTAGGGAAAATCCTGCTAAGCCCATTGAGACATAAAATCAAAGTCCCTATTCACTATTGTGGATGCATAGACCTCAGTCCTGTCTTCAGTAGCTACCACCTAGAATTAAGTTCAACATCAGCCCTCTACACTGCATATTCCTGCCAATGACTCCTGAGTTAATAGCCACATCCCAAAGGTTCTCCTTGGTTATAAATCCTAACTGTTAAAAATACCTTCTACTGATTTTTTTTTCGTTTGACAATTTGTATCTATATAAAGTGCACATCGATGCCTGCAGCTCTCCACTCTCTAACCTCCCTCTCATTACCTCTCCCCTCCCTGTACATATTTTTCAACATACACATATATTTTGTATTAAATAGAAAACATATTTTCATTTCACAAAGGCTACATGGAATTATCACTGCTATTAACCAAATTCTCTTTGTAGCATTTTGTTAGCTTGTCTGAATGCCTTTAAACAGTAAGCAATGATACTTTGATTTGGTCTTTTAACTCCAAATTCATAGAATTTTCTACTTTATATTTAATACTATACACTATAACGTTCTTCACCATTGCTGCTCCACCAGGGTTTGTGTGTGCCTTTGAATATATTTCTCCACATGTCAGTAATATTATACCTGAACCTTGAGGAATATTGAAAGCAAAGCTCTGGCATTTAAATGGAAAATACCACAGATAACTGGATTTTATTAAAGGCCATCTATTTTGTCATATATTTTAATTAAATGAAATTTATTTTTAGTGTGTGCTTATGAGGTTTCAAAATGCAGATGTTAATCTGGTATCAGAAATCTCTCACTCATGTATACTCTATTGAGTATGACATTCACTTTAATGGCTTAAAATAATTACCCTATTTTGTGGAATAACACTATTACATATATGTTACACCTTTAAAATGATTGTTAAACAACCACAACTCAATTATATGTATATTTTTCTTGCTGGATTCTGTCAGCCCATTCCTGTTTATCAGTATTTTCTATTAATCTACACTTTCCACAGTTCCTTGTTCCAATAAGCTAAGACAACAGCAGCACCTGCCTGCTGCAAATATGCTCAGAATTCAATAATGGATTCTCATGAAAACTAAACAAGCAGAAAATACAATGTGGGATAGACGTGTTCAAATTTCTCTTTTTCAAGTTGCTACTTCATTCTTATGTGGCTCCTGCACTATTCCCATTTAGCCCATGACACGAAACCTGCATTTGTCACCACAGCTGGCAAAGACACTATTTATGATAAAACTCATTTTTGTGCCTTTACATAAAAATATGATTTGAAGTCAAATCTATTATGAAATTAAAAAATGCAAAGACATGAGTCTTCAAAATATAAATGTATAGCTTTTGTATCATTAATCTTTAGTGAGAATTGACTGTGTTTTCATAAATAAAAGCTAATGTTAGGATTGTAAAAATCACTGGGCATCTATCACAGACTGGACTATGGTTGATTTTAGTCCTGCATTTAAGCAAAAATTTCTGTTTTGCTATGAATATTCTCAACTTTAAAGATTAAAGTTCTTCTGGAAAATATTTACAGCAGATTTCACCAGAAAATTTCTGCTCATTCACTGTTGTGTGTAGAGTGAATAAACAACACAGTGTTTTACAAATAATGAAGAAGCTGCCTTTTTCCTGAGTGCCATCTAGGCTGAATCCCCCGTATAATCCAAATCCCAGTACACTAGTTAGTAATCACTAGCTGTTACTCATTTTTTTAAGGTGTTAGGATTTAGGGTTGCTATGGAAGATAAGGTGGTGAAAATATACTACAGTCAGTACTGTAGACGAAACAAGAGTGGGGAAGAGAAGGCAGCACTGAAAGTTTAACGCAGAAAAAACAAAAGGGTGTTGAAAGAAACTGGAACAACTGGTAATTTCCTTAATGAAATTGAAGTGTGAACATAATTAGTCTTATCAGTAAAAACCAGGAGTCAGATAAGGGTAATAACCTGAAAGATCAGAGAAGCAGAGGAGCAGCCACCAGTGACTTCTTACCTCTCTGAGATCCTGTCTTTGTCCCACCTTATCACTTCCTGTCTCCACCTCGTGACTTCTGGGTTTAAAGATGTGACCCACCACTGTTCAGCTTCTATGGTTAACTAGTGGCTGACTCTGCCCTCTAATCTCCAGGCAAGCTTTATTTGTCAGAACAAAAGCAAAATACCACACAACAGAACACTCCTTGTACATATCAGAAATCAAGCAGTTAATATTAAGAACATGTATAGATTTCACTACACTGACTTTTATATTTTACTTTTGAAGTCTTGGTTTTGTTTTATGCTTGATTAGACAAAGTCTTATTCTGTAGCTGTGGTTGGTCTAGAATTTGCTGTCAACCAGGGGAGTCTACATCTTGCAGTTATCATCCATCCTTAACTTCCGGGACTTTGATATTACAAGTGTGTGTCACTATATAAGTGACTTATGCTTTCATTGGGTATATCTTTGAAATAGAANAATCATTATGCCACTAGCAGATAATTTGATCTAACTTGGTAAAAACTGAAGAATATTAAAATCAGTTTGGTTAACATAGGCTTCGAAATGGTTCAGAGTTCAAGATTCTGAGTTTGGAGGATCCAAACTCAGTTCCTGATGGGAATGTCTTTCTAAAAATGTGTTGCTCTGATTGGTTGATAAATAAAGCTGTTTGGCCAGTGGTGAGGCTGAATAAGGTTAGGCAGGACATTCGAACTAGGGGAAGAGAAGCCGAAAGCAGAGCAGGGGCAGACGCCATTCTGCCGCCCAGAAAGCAACATGTAACTGCGCACAGGTAAAGTCACGTGGAACACGTGGCGACATAGATTTATAAAATGGGTTAATTTAAGATGTAAGAGCTAGCTAGCGAGAAGCCTGCCAGGGCCATAGTTTAAAAATGATATAAGTCTCTGTGTGTTTATTTGGGTCTAAGCGGGCCGTGAGAGCCAGGCAGGGAAACCGGACAAACTTTCTCCTACAAATTCCCATCACTCTTGTTGGGTGGCTCCCAAATACATGTACCACCAGTTCCAGAGAATCTGATGCTTTTGCATGACCTTTGCAAACACTCTCCTACCACACACACACACACACACACACACACACACACACATATAAAAATAAAAATATGTATTTTTTTAAAAAAAAACCTTCCAACAAACAAATATTCAAGTATTCAAGTAGTTAGTCTCATACTTAATTCCCAATTTTTACAGTTGGTAAGCCTTGCATTTGAAACATCACCCATACTACAAAACTCTTTGTAATATACTCCTGTTTTATATGATTGTATCATCTCTAGAATTATTTGCAAATTATTATGGCCCAAATGTCGAAGGTGAAATATTAAATTTTGAGTGGAAGAAACAAAGACATTGTAATATGTTATAGAAGCTTGGTAATTCTCTCTCTGTCTCTCTGTCTCTGTCAGTCTCTCTCTTACTCTCTCCCTTACTTCTTCCCTTATTCTATGCCTCCTAAGTTCTTGTGATATGAGAATAAAATGAAAATACTTTCTTAATACACATTTATGCAGAAATTTTATGTACTATAAGCTACATTGATAAAAATACCAAAATAAATATAAAATTTGTAATATTTATTTCATCTATTAATTTTTGTTAATCTTAAAAATATCAGCAATAGATAAGTATAAATATTATTTGCATACATATAATTCAGCTTTTTAAAATGAACACCAATTAAAAACAATAAATGTTTTATGAAAAGGAGAACTCAGTTTTATATCTAGGTACATAAGTCTTAAGAATGAAATAGAATTTCTTTCTATAGCCGGGCTACTTTATTGTTCCTGCTTTAGTTTCAGTTCACATATTGTCACCATCTAAGTAAGAGCTTACTTGCACAGACTGTCACTGCTATGCTTTGTTCTGTATCCTAGTTTAAATATTGGTTGTCATATTTCATTCCTCCATACTATAATCCTAGGGGACACATTAGCAATGTTGTAAGTGATATGCTATTGGGGTGTGTGAAGGAAAAATGCCTGAAGTGCATTATGCTTTTAAAGATCATTTGTTAAAAGAATGTATTCTCCCATACACACAAACTTTGGCAAAATAATGTCTTCTGGTTTCACATCCTTCCTTCCAGGAGGTCTTCAGAGGGACGTGTCCTGTCCTCTGTCATTGCTGTCAAAGCTCACCAAGATACTCTTCCTTTGCTCAAAGAATCCGCTGGTGTCATCATCAAGTTTATTCTTTTCTTTTGTCCTTCTTAAGAGAAGCCATTAAAAAGCTCTTCCCTAAAGACTGGAAAGGAGAGTCTTTCGTTTTTAAAATTGACCAAATTACACAAATTCCCTTAAAAGAAATTATTTAAATCATAAGTTCAGGAATGAATATTTTCAAAGAAAAGAGTCCCAAGGATTAAAAGGTAAACTCAATTTTAGCCCGCAGATGTCTTGTCTTTCACAAAACCTGACAATTGCAGGTTGGAGCAGCTTATTATATAGTTATTGCTGCCTCTTCAATAACTCATTTTGATATTTTGTAATTTGCCAAAGTGTGCCTTTGTGATCCCACAGGCTCTTAACTACTTTGTAATGAGTGTGTATGAACAGATGGAAAATGTTTTCAATTTCAGAGAAAACCACTAATGGCTGTCACCAGCTATTAGGAAGGCTCGGGAGGCTCCATTTTCCAAAGAAGGGTGTTGTCATGAAACTCTTCATTTTTTTAATGAAATGTTTGCTCATTTATACCTAGATTGTAATTTTAGACTTCACAAGTCTAAACATATTAGAACTATTGCTGGAAATTATTCAGTGCTAAATAGCCTGGAAATCTAATCTCTAAAATCTCACCTGAAAATGGTAGTGCTGAACTGGGTCATTTTATTAGAACAATGTGAGCTGCTATGAAAACAGTTTTGCTAAAGAAGCCAATAGACGTATTTAAATAAAAGTGCTAACTGAATCTTTAAGCTTTGGTGATGATCCCTATTTTGAAATAAAAACAGGTATGCCTTCTCTCTTAAACTGTATCCCAAGCAAATAAATCTTCTCAAAGAGAAACACATCATAATAATGATAATAGAAAAGGAGGTCTGCAAGGCATCCTGTATCCCATGTTCAAAGATATTTTCTAATTTTCCAAAGTGTAGAGCCATTATTCTGTTTATACAAACACACACACACACACACACACACACACACACACATTGATATTCATGATCTTTGTCAAATACACTGTGAGACAAACAGGTATATTTCTAGTCTAATTATTTTAAGTCACTGTTACCCTCCATTTTACCTAATAAAACTCTTCAAAAATAAATGCAGTATCATTTCTATGAGTTTATGTACCTGTGTTTATATAAGGCTCAGTTAGTAGAAATTGCATATATATGTATATATTTATGTATATATGTTATGAAAGAGCAATTGCTTGTACACAAACAAAACTTTGTTAAGTAGGATGGCTTTCTAATTTCATATATTTCATAATTAGAAAATGTATTTTTATCAAAGACTTTCCCTTTCTATAAAACAGGTGGCCAAATACCATACAAAATGCCAACAATTAAACAAATTTTAGATTTATGAACATCATGTGAATATTTATAGACAAGATTGTAAAGATATATTTACCCTTTAATAGGCATGTTTTGGTAGAGACAACTGAATGAAATTTATGGGATTTGGGAATCTGTCAAGAACATAGTGGCTATTGTTCATACTACCTCAATTTGGAGACAAATCATTGCACAGTGGTGTGTCAGGTGGCATATTGCACAGTAGCAGCAATGTATCTAGGAAAGAGGAAGAGAAAAAATATTACTTTAAAAATAAAACTATTCTAGAGTCATCTATTTTGTTTAAAATTACTTTTACATTTTGATTTAGCTATTTTGGGAAAAAATCCAAAACAAGATATATTTCATAGGCAAACCAATTATCTAATAGCAATCAATCAGACCTGTCATACAAACAAATAAAATGCAAACAAACAAGTAACATTATAGGGAATGAGCCCATTATATTTAGGAATACATATGCATATATACATATACATATATATGCATGTAACAAAAATTAATGAAAAAGAGATTATAAATTTGAGAAAGAGCAAGGAGGGTTGTATGGTAGGGTTTAGAGGTAGGAAAGGGAAGTGAGAAATATGATTATAATTTCAAAACTTAAAATACAAAAATTAAAATAAAAATATGCATATTTTATTTATAATTACTTTCGTAATCCAGAGATTTTTTTTTTTTTGGTTTTTTGAGACAGGGTTTCTCTGTGTAGCTTTGCGCCTTTCCTGGAACTCACTCGGTAGTCCAGGCTGGCCTCGAACTCACAGAGATCTGCGTGCCTTTGCCTCCCGAGTGCTGGGATTAAAGGCGTGCGCCACCACTGCCCGGCAGAGATTTTTGTTTTTAAATTAATTTTTTAACTTTTCTTTCTGCATTTTATAAACTAACTTTAGTATTCTTTTTTTTGTGATGAATCTTGGTATGTTATACTTAATATATCTTATAAATATCAAATAGTACTTTACCATTTTGTTTATACAAGTAAGGCTTTCAATATAAGTGAATTTATTATTTATAAAATGCTGAACTTTCTCTCTGTATAGTATTTTTAACTACTTTATCATATAGGATGAAACAGAAACAATAGAGAAAATGTCCAAACAAAACACAGTAAAGCTGTGGAGTAATTTCATATCATTTAATAAACATGCCATTATGGCTTCTGAAAAGCTTGAGGACAATTGAAGAAATCATACCTTTCTGGTATGCTATGTGATGAGAAGCCAGGATATGAAGACACTAGCCAATTTCTCACCAGAAACATTGCAAGGGAGAAGACAATAGCACAGTGTTTTAAGTGGCCATCTTTAACCTCTTCCTCCAGGCTTTGAGAACATCTTTTTCCTGGTTTCACCTGATTAATTTTCAATATAACAAACCAATTGTATAAACACTTGTTTACAGTGGCCTCTCCTTCTTTCTTCTTCTTCTTCTTCTTCTTCTTCTTCTTCTTCTTCTTCTTCTTCTTCTTCTTCTTCTTCTTTTCTTCTTCTTCTTCTTCTTCTT
>LZPO01045635.1:0-12689 GCA_001675575.1 Neotoma lepida | reverse complement strand
GTGTTAGTGTATATATCAACCAAACTCCAGGGCAGGCCCCATGCCCAGCAGTAGTTGACTAACACAAAATTAATTATTTATTTATTTATTTATTTATTTATTTATTTATTTATTTATTTATTTATTTTTGTTTTTTGTTATGTCTCAGTATTTTTTGTCTTGTTTTTCTTTTCTTTTTTTAGTTTGTTTGCTTTGATTTCCATTTTTATTATTATTTTGAATTTTTTATTTGAGAGACAGAAAGAAAAAAATGAAAGCAAGTATATGAAGTTGGATGTGTTGGGAAGAGAAAAGGAACTTGTATGCAAGGGGAGTGGGAAGTAACGTAATTGATATTCATTAATTTTTTAATTAAAAGAAAATCACAAAACAAAACTAATCAAAATAATGAAAACCAAAGCATGAGGGAAGCTAAAGATGGGACGGATAGCAGTTAGAGATGATCTGGGANAAACAGGAGTGAAATTGTAGGTGGATTTTATCATTTTTTAAACTTTTTAATTGATTCTTTGTGGATCCTATTCATCTGCCTGTCCCTTCATATCCACCCTTGCCCTTGCAGCCTCTCCTCCGAGACAATAAAATAAAACAAAATTTAAAAGAAAAACAAAATTTTGTCGTGGAAGCTGTAGTGTGACACAGTGAGTCACATAGTATATACCCTTTAGTCCATACATCTTTACTTGCAAGTGTTTGTTGCAATAAGTCCTTGGTCTGTTTCGAGGCCTCTGGATTCTGCTACAATATAGATACTGGGGCCTCACTGGTACTCCTCCTAGACAACCTGTTGTTTCCCTGTGTCATGAAGATCCTGCAGCTTTGGGTCTGCAAGGCTGGCTCCTTCACCTGCTCCAGCAGATCATAGATGGGGTGGATGCTGGGGTGTGCCAACTCATAGCACTGGTTCTGTGCCTGAGTGGAAGCTGGGTTATCAGTCGGCCAGCTCGCTCTCATCCTCATCACCAGGGCAAGCTAGCTCTCCAGCACTGCCCCAGTAAGCTCACACACTGTAGCAGGCAGCAAGTGGTGGGACCAGTTCTCCTGGTCTCATGCCCTTGGTGTAAAGCTTACTCANACACAAACCAACAGGACCAGCTCTATTGTCTTGCCCAGGAAGGTGCAGGGCCACTCCCCTGAGTGATGCAGCCATCNAGGAGCTGCCAACCCTGTGCAGCCTTCAGAGGCAACAGGAGTCATGGACATCAATATAGNCTGCAGCTGCCACGGGGCTGAGGACCCAGATANGTCCCTTGGTAGCAGCCCAGGCCTGTACTTCACAATGAACTCAAATGGCAAGCAGGACACCCATTTCAGCCTGTTCCTCATCTCCTTTGCCTCTTCAGATCTGCTTTGCACAGGGTATGAACCATTCTTTCTCTCTGTCTCTGTCTCTGTCTCTGTCTCTGTCTCTCTATCTCAATCTGTCTCTGTCTCTGTCTCTGTCTCTGTCTCTGTCTCTGTCTCTCTCTCTGTCTCTCATACCCCATCCTATATTTGCTCACCATAATGTCGCCTATCTCCTGATGGTCGTTTCTTCTACCTGCCCATGGAAAAATAGGGATGTTCTTCACTGGTCTGATCCTAATGGCTCCAAGCAGGCCAGTTGTTTCTTCCACCCACCCAGAGAGCAAGTGACCCCAGGCAGACGTGAGAGTGTCTTTCACCTGCCTGGGCCTCTCATCATTTTTTTTTAAATAAACATATGTGAAATTTCCAAAAAATAAATCTAAATAATAATTATTATTTAAAAATTTCAAATTTAGGGCTACAGAGATGTTTCAAATTCTCACACCATTCCCAGTTAGGTCTCTTTCTCTCACTTTGCCTCATGCTTGTGGATTAGATGAACACCCCAGCTACTGTGCCAGTACCATGCAGGTCTGCTTGCTGCTATGCTTCCAAACATGATGGTTATGGACTCACCTTCTGAAATTGTAGTTCCCCATTAAAGTCTTTCTTCTATAAGTTATTTTGGTCATGGTGTTTTGTCACAGTAACAGAAAAGTAACTAAAACCATTTAGATAAAGGCATCCCATTTAGGCCTGANTGCTCCANATTCTCTCATCTCTGCATATTGTCCAGTCATGAATCTCTGNGGTAATTACCATCTGCTGCAAGATGATTTTCTGATTGGTGTTAAGTGATCCTCTAATGTGTGGGTATGGCAATATGCCAATATCAGTCATTTTGTTTCTATTTTCCTTTAGCAGAATAATAGTAGTAGGTTTCCCTCTAAGCTAATGTCATATTTAGTCTCATGTTCTTGGCCACTTTAGTGGTGTCTGGAGTGTACCTTAAATCCAAAACAAAAACAAAAGCAGAAACATAGTTACTCCTATTATATTTGTGCCCCTATTANACCAGTTATATTTCTTTTCAACAACTGAATAAAATGTTCTTAGANTTACTTTTTTAATTTTCTTATAAAAAGACATTAAGATGTGGATATTTTAACTGATTTTTCATTGAATGTACTATTTAGTTAATGGATATATTATACAAATTACAAACAGAACCATAAGCATATCTTCTATTCCTAAAATGCTAGCTTTTCTAAACTTGTAATGACAACTTCGAGTTGCCGTGTTTTCACCTTATGAGTAGATCACAGAACAGGGTGCTAACATATTATCACGTTGATTTTAAAATACCTATCTCTCTTTAATTGCATCTCATAGATAACTCTCTTAAACTATTTCAAGTTTGCTATATTTTTGCTTCATTCACATTTTTTTCTTGTTTATTTTGCTAAATGTCACTGAAGTAAACATTTTGAGGATAATAAGCTGTAAAAACATATATTGGATTTGTGTTCTTTTTTCTATCTACCCTAACTTTTAACAACTTAACATCCTCAAAATACCATTTAATTATTGAGATATTCAGAATAGAGTCTTGGTCTTTTCATCATTTCTCTGTCATTACTGTTCCCAGAAACTTTATCAATGCCAATGAATTACTGTCATTTCTATGTGGATCACTCAATTTCTGACCATTTCNTTTGGACACTTTTTGAATATCTATATTCCTTTGATTGGTTCTCATAGATAACTGTTTTAAACTATNAACTATTTTGTTTNTTATATTTTTTTGCTTTATTCTACTTTTATTCTTGTTTTGTTTTGCTAAATATCACTGAAGTAAGAAAAATGTAAGGAAAATCTTTTAAATTACCAGTAACAGTCTTGGTAACTGTATTAGTAATTCCATTTTTTTGTTTCTAGCAATAACTTACCTCTAATCTCATATTAGTAAATCCTATTTGTTATGNAACTTAAACATACTTCTCTGGGCAACTGCCTATGGTTATCTGAATTGTGACAGCCACCTCTAAACAATTTGCTTCAATTTTTGTGAGAGGAGAGGATTTTCCTCTTTGAAAATAACTTTTCATACAATATATTCTAATTACAATTTCTCCACCCCCATGTCCTCCCTGACACTCTCAACTTCCCCACTCACTCAAATCTACAATTTCTTTCTCTCCCTCATTATAATACAAATAGGCATNTAAAACAATCAATAATAATAATGACAATAAAATTAAAACAAAAACAGACTAGGACAAAGCAAACAGACAGAAAAAAGAGACAAGGAAAAAGCACAAAAACATGTACAGACACTGAGACACACACGTTGGCACACACAGAAACCCCATGAAAGTGAAAACAGAAANAATGTATAAGCCAAAGACCTCTACAATTGAACAAACAAACAAAAAGCCTAGACATGGAATTGTGAGACAAACAATCTCCGTAATACCACTGAGCTCGTTTTGTGTTGGCTCTGTGCTGCTGGGCATGGGGCTTGTCCTTAAATGTGGTTTTAGTACCTAATGAGACTCTGCTAGAGGAAGCTAAATTTTTCCTTTATGAACGCTTAGGAATTCAAGATNATTTCTAGGTTAGGGGTGGGACTTGTGTCCACTTCAGCTCTCAGTGCTGGTACCCCATCTGGCTTAGACCTGTGCTGGCCCTGTGCATGCTGCCACACTCTATGTGAGTTCATATGTGTATCAGTCCTATTTGGTCTAGAAGGCCTTATTTCCTTGGTGTCTTCCATTCCCACTGGTCCTTTTACTCTTTCCACCTTCTCTTCAATAGGCTTACCTAATACTTGAGGGGACNGACTTGTTCCCCTCTATATTTGTCCCAATCTACTGCNTGAGGTAGCTTCTCTGATGTTGGTTGACCAGACACTGATCTATGGATATAGCAAAATGTCATTAGGAGTCGTTTTATTGCTATGTTCCTTTATTTGATTTTCCCTTAGGTCTATGNTGTATGTGGTCTCAGATTCTTGGTCACTCAGGAACTATGAGTCATGGGTTCCATCTAATGCATTAAGCCTTAATTCCACTCAGACAGTGGTTAGTTACTACCTACCACATCTTCTGTGTCATTATTATACTATTGCAAGCAGGCCAACATCGTAGATTGCAGGTTTTGTAATTGGGTTGCTGTTGACCTATTTTTCTCTTGCAATGTGCAGAGTACCTTCCAGTACCATGAACACTGCTCAGAACAGGTAAAGGATCTAGGTAGGCACGAGATTGGTTTCTCCATGTTCAATGGGTTATATCTGTCTCTTATACACATCTGTGCAGAGTACCTTCCAGTACCATGAACACTGCTCAGAACAGGTAAAGGATCTAGGTAGGCACGAGATTGGTTTCTCCATGTTCAATGGGTTATATAGGCATTATCTTATGCAATAAGNTCTTGGCNTCAGTTTATGGAGGGCAAATGATAGCCTTGGCAATGGCCTAGGTTGCTTGGGAGTTTCCATTTGGCCTTTTAGCCCAACACTCAGTCGGATCCAATCTAATCCCAGCACTGGAGGTTTCACTTGGTTTTGGGAGATGTCTACTTTGAGATTTTTGTCTCCCCCACTATTANGTGATTCCAATTTAGATTTCTTTCATATAAGTATTTAAGAAGCTTCTACTGTAATAGGTTTCCATACAAACCATCANATGGCTGTTAGTTTTAACTGTCCCTCTATTTTCCCTCCCTTACCCCCTTCTCTCTCTCTCTCTCTCTCTCTCTCTCTCTCTCTCTCTCTCTCTCTCTCTCTCTCTCTCTCTCTCTCCNAGTTTGATCTTCTTATTCCAGCCTCCACAAGAGGAATTTTAGANATGTATATTTATTAATATTGAAGTTTAAGGTGGTTCGTAAACATTGGATTAAAATTCAGCTTGTCTAGAATNTTTTATACTACTATACATGACTGACTCCTGCTAAATCACTAATTATACTTACTCCCCTTCTCTCTCCTCTAATCTCCCAGTCATTTTTATGGTTGGCAGAATGTATAAAAGCGTTTTTATTCAGTATAAACATACATGCTGAATTTATGTTCATAATAAACGTGGCCACAATGCTTTTCACCTTTTTTTTGTTTCCTTATTGTCATTCTTTTACGAATTTTGCACAAAAGAACTGTGTAAAGTAGGCTTTCTTACACAGTTTCTAATGTTTATTTGGTTCGTGTGTGTGTGTTAGTTGCTACTCAATATNGAATTTTCTTTATCTGTTTCATCATTTACAGTATATATTCCATAAGGTAAAGGATTGTTTTGCCTGTGCTATCATTTCCTCTGAAATATTCTTTTTTTTCTCTTAAGTATTCTTTATGGTGTGTGGTATACTACAGGTTTTCAGTATTATATTTGGGGACTGAATAATTTCCCTTCAGAAACATTTTAAGCAATTAACTGTCAATATAGCTGATATAAATGAAGACTGTCAGGGAAATGTAATGTACCTGTTTTATATTAATTTTAAATTTTAATTAAAATATTATTGCATTATCTCCCTTCTCACTCCTTCCTCCATCTTCTCTTTACTATCCTTCTTCTTTCCTTCCCTCTCTCAAATCTGTAGCCTACTTATATTTAATTACACTGGACACACACACACACACACACACACACACACATCCATAAATCAATAGCATTGTTCTTTTACCAGACTTAGCTTCTTTACTAACATTCTTTACTGGATGTTTGTTTATTCATGTCAGTGTTTATTGTGTTTCAGAATGTTGACAGTTGTGTGTATACATCATTTGTTTTTATATTATCNACTTTTAAACTATCATATGGCTGATAATTTAAAGAATTTCTATAATTTCCATATGCTTTATTTCATTAATTTCTCAGAGAAAAACCATTTTATATAGTTGAGAAACATATTTAGTAGGCATTATTGGAATTACACATTAGAAAGAAATTTTATGAGCTTTAAGTCAAAATGCCACCCCGCTTATGTATATTGACATTTATACTGACATCCCTAGACTAAACCTAATCCTGATTCAGTGAGTAAACAAGCTATTGACTTTTAGAGAAATGGTACATTAGCTGATCTGTAAATTTTCTACTGGNTCTAAAGGTCCTGAAAGTCTTGAATTCTTGAAGGAGGTAACAGTTTTTGAATATTAGGAGAAAGCATTTTTTGTTGCTAATTAATTCAGACTTAAATATCACAAAAAAGAAAGACTTGTGTTGGCAGTCACTTTTAACATGTAGTTCATGCCACGTGTGCATTCAATTCTCTGTTCATGATTCTCAAAGACATTCTCAGGCTCCCGATCTACCCACGGAGGTATATTTTCTTTCTGCCATGGAACTTATAACATGGTTACATCAGAGGAGTTTTCTCAGATAAGGATTAGGTGAGGAAAACAAATTTGTCATCTCCTCTGCTCCAGCATGAACTAACATATTGNTGACTACATATATATTTTCCTTCCCAAGAATGGTTTACTTTGGCTGAAATAATTATCCACAGTCATGTTCATTTTCCTGAAATCAAACAATCTGACTACATGTTTCTTCATTATGTACTATTTTTAACAAGGAAATCTGGGGACTCATTCTTTAAAATGATCAACTGCTATTTTTTTTTTGCCTAAAAAATACTTTCACTGGGACCACATTTGATCATTCTAGGTCTTAATGGAGGACCTGAGTCATATCATATTTATTTCCACACCATGCAATTATATTAGATATTATATTTCTAGACCAAATCAAAGTTTACCTACATAAAACAATGATCATTTGATATATTCCCAACTTTCTGAGAACCACAAACCTGGATTTAGCTAGGTGGCTCCTTCTCAGGGAGGTCTGTGAGGTCACAGTCAAATTATAAGATGATGGTTGTCTCAAAGAGCTTAAAAATGTATAGGCAACTCAAACATACGGAAATTAGAAGNGTCCTTGGGCCTTTGCATTGTAAGTCTCTCCTTATCACTGCTTTCCTTCAGAATATGAGGGTCTGTGGTGAGGCACAGGGAGAAGGGGAGATACTACATGACCTGTGAAAGGGCTATTTGTAGTGTCAGAAGACGTAACTTCTTTGAGGTAGTTAGTAATAATGAGTGACTAAGTCTAGCTGATGATCAGCACAGGCTATAGTTATCAGGAACTGGAGAACACTGGAACTTATTGGAGAGAACACACAGTGATTTTATGTTGTCTAATTATTGGGAAATATTAACTATCACTAAAGTACTGCTTCTTTTTGTTTTTNTATTTGGTTGGCTTTTCCTGCATTGCCCAGGCTATTCTTGAGCTTTGGAGCTCAAGTGATCTCATTTCCTCCCACTTGCATGTGCTAAATGCTAAAATTACAGTGTAATCCACCCCACTTGCCTTTTCAAATATTGTATTTGCCTCGTTCCCTTCACTCTTCCTACTATTAGAATAACGGTTGTTTTATGTATTTTCTTCATGTACCATTTAGTCCTTCCTCTCCTTCTTTCTTCCTATCCTTGCTTTTAATTCGTATTACAATTTATAGTGTCTACTTTTCTATATTCTAATTTAGAAATCCACTCCTTGCTTTGTATAAATAGATGAGATGTTAGACCTACCAATAGAACTATAGCTTTAATAATGGCGATTTTAAATATATAACTTATATTTATCTCTTTCTATTCTTGTTCTCCATGAATCTGTTCATAACTTTCATGTTGTGATGAAAGTATTAGAATTCAAATTTTTATATGTGCAATTATCTCTCTGCACACATTTCTTCATCTTTTTAGTATTTTTTATTCTGTTTCACTATACAACAGGTTGTATTTTCCAGGATGGTAACTGCACNTGCAAAAATAATGTTGCATCTGTATAATTCTGTTGTCACTGAGAAATTAACATGGACTTACTGTCTTACAAGGAGACAGATAATGAGCATATCTTGACTTAGTCCTTACTGTTCAATGCCCAGTTCGGCTCTTCTTCTCAGGACAAAGCATTTCATNGTTCCATCTTAAAGTCTGGAATATTTATCACTGCCCTCATATTTTCAAGATTCTCCCCACTCCAAGTTTATTTCCTTGCTATGATTATGCTACTTAAATTTCCATTTAAACTTTAGAAGCTGTTTCCTTCAATTTTTCAAATTTTTTTATGCATGCAGATTTTGGGTCTACAAGTAACTACATTAACTACATTTTGTTCCTAAAATTTGTAACACCTTTGTTACACTTCATCGCCAACTTTTTTCCTCCCTTAAACAATGTGAATGCTACAAGCTCCCAATCTCTGCTATATACTTCTTCTCTTTTCCAAGACATAAAAAAACTATCAAATATTTAAAAAAAGAAGAATGGAGAAAGTTAGCACTCACATTCAGTGTGGTGTGTTCTAGATTTTCACATTTAATTTCTGATGCCGTTCAATTATTGCTTTCGTATTTTAAGAAGATTTCATAGTTATTACTATGTGATACTTCATGTACTAGTTATATTATTTTGATATAAAACAAAACTTGCAAAGTTCATCTTATTATATGTATACATATTTGATAATGAATTTATGATTTCATCAATACATAATCCACTGCCATTGCAGTGAATAACATGGAAACATATTCACATTCATTGTTTTGTAAAATACTGGAAGCCAAAGAGGAGATATATTGGTTCAGTAGAGTATCATGATACCATCTGGGTAAAGACAGAAATGTTTTATTAGTAGTAGAAAATTAGTTTCTTTAGCTACTGCCACTCTTCCTGACCTCAGGCTATCAAATAGCTAGTTAAATTCAATTTTGTTTTGTCTGTGTATTTTTTAAGGAAGATTTACTTGAAACTATGAAAACTCAGAGCAGAAATATTTTTCCAATGATTGAAGGATAATTTCTATTGAATGCTAAAAGTTAAAGTGACTTTATATATATATAATTATATATATATATATATATATAAA
The DNA here is from genome assembly GCA_001675575.1 of Neotoma lepida. Taxonomy (NCBI): domain Eukaryota; kingdom Metazoa; phylum Chordata; class Mammalia; order Rodentia; family Cricetidae; genus Neotoma; species Neotoma lepida. Next base: position 3,465 of record LZPO01045635.1, on the reverse strand, counting down.
ATTACCTGAACAATTCTATTTCATTCTAATAACTTTAAGTAAAGAAAAAATGCATCCTTTTACATTTACTATATAAGTAAGAATATAATAAGGCAAATAAAAGCAAAACACAAGAAAGTAGAAATGCATTTTAAGAAAACTATGTTTAATTGCATAGCATTACAAAAAACTAGTGTTTTTTTTCAAAATAATTATGATGCCAGTTTTATAAAGTTAATTATGGAATAATTTTATTTTGGGTTACTTAATTGAGGCTTTTGCCCTTTCTCATCAGATTTAACAAGATATACATCACCACTTCCTGAATGACAGCTAGTTTGGATTTCCTATGAGAAAGATAGCCTTACCCATCATCCACCTCACCTCCTACTTGTACATATTTCTCATTTCCCCTGGACATTTGGTTTATGATGTCTCAAATTATTAAAGTACTCTTCCTGATGTCCTTGAATCCTCTCTTTGCAGTTGTAAAGGTCNTNTCAGAGATATTTTACTATTTCTTATTTCACTTATTTCTCTCTAAATTCCATGTTCCTTTCATTGTTTTCTCATATCCTTCCCAAACTGCTTTTTCTGCTCCTTATCATATTAAGCCCTCCCACATCTTTACATCATTTATTATCTCAAATATTTATGATTTTGTTTATGATATCTGAGTTACTCAGTAGGTTGTAGGTTTCACAATAAGCTTAATACAAGTACACCCAGTGCTTAGTATATAATCTGTAATTGATAGTTATTTCTAAACAAGGAAATCCCAATTGCACACACACACACACACATACACACATACACGCACACATACATGCACATATACACACAGACACATACAGAAANAGGGTGGACATGGCAAAGGCTGCAGAAAACACACAGGGGGCATTTTTTAAAATTATAAATACATACATACACACAAATAAAAACTTTCATATATGTATACATGCATACATATATTTTTTGTACATATCCATACAAAATTTTTGTATATATAAAAAGTTGTTATTCACACACACACACACATATACAGAAAGTATATGTTTGCCTCACTGCATTCAAGCACTTGGTGCCATGCATAATGATCTGAGTTCACTCCTGGGACCCACATAGTGTAATGAGAGAACCAATTCATGCAAGCTCTCCTCTGCCTTCCATATACAGACCATGGCATTCACCCTGTCTCTATCTCTGTCTCTGTCCCTGTCTTTCTCTCACATAAGCACACGGTGCATGTAATAAAATTTAAGAATATGTACTTCAGTATAAATGTGTAGTTATAATAAATACCATAAATAGAATCGGCTTTCAAGTTTTCATTTTTTGTATGGATTTTTGCTCCAGTTTTCTTTGACACACTAGGATATCTTAATTTCATTTATGAAGATATTCAAAGTTTTGGACTGAAAACCAAATATATGTCTCCTAGTAAATCAATAAGGCTGATGTTTAGATTTGGGTTTCCTTCAGAGCGATAGACAGAAGTTCAAGTCCTGTGTTGACATTGGTAACTTCTANAGATTGTACAAGTTGTTTTCTACACCTCAGTTTCTCATCCATATCACCAAACTTATGAAACCCATATTGCACATGGTGTGATAAATGCCATAGCCTGAAGCAGAATAGCTGAGCCGTAAGATACAGCCTCATTTCTATTCTCAAATTCATGAGTGGCAGGCTGTTAATGACCCCTGAGACCTTAAAGCTCACTCNTTTTATCTTCAAAAGGATAGCAGTTCTAAACAACCACATTTTCATTGGCAGAGAACAGTTAGTAGTTACTCTAAACATATGACATCTCTAAGCTCTGGAAAAATCATTGATACTTTTCTCTCTCCACTTTTTTTCCAAAGCAAGCACAGAGTAGCAAGACATTTACTGTCCTCAGGCATAACATTTTTCATCTTATTCCCAGACACCAGCCTCCTGAACAACACAAGACCAGATTCTGCTGTTACTAATGATCGCTGTCAAACATTCAGACTGCTGATGACTGCCCTTCCCTTGTCATGTGGATGGCCACATGACAAGATGAGTAGGACAAGACCAGTCCTTAATTGGCACTATCCTGCCATATGGCATGTGGAGTCAGCAAAGATGCTGTCTCTGAATTTTTACTACCTATGTTCTTAGGGCAGATGACACAGTTAATGGTAACAGTTTTTAAATTTAGTCAATGAGTAACTAAATAAGTAGAACTTAAACTATAACTTTAATAAATAAGGTGTTCTGCTGGATTACTTATTTGAAGACCTCCTAACACAGGCAACACCATGTTCCTGGTTAATCTGGTCACTCATACTTCCCACACAACTTTGATTCTTTGCCTTTGCACTTTGATTTTATTACTCTGTTTGTACTGCAGATTTCAAGATTCTTCTGTCAGGTTAGCCAAATCACTACAGCAGATTCAGACTTCATAGTATTATATCTTATGATCCAAGAAAAATAGAGTGCGTCTCTTGCTATCTCCTTATATATTGCTGTTTACCCTTTTCCATTGACTTAAATCATTTTTTATTGNCCAGGGAGATGTGTTTCAGACAGTCAACCCCACTTAAGCTAGGTAGCAAAAATGGGTGGGTGCCGTGCACATCAATGGGATTTCAAAGAAGGATTTATGTGGAGGGAGATTTGGAATTGGGGAAGTAGTCAACACATATCCTTCAACTCTTTAGGTTGCATGTTCTCACATGGAGGAGTTCTTTCTGATGAGTATCACATGCATGTTTATAATTGAATTCACTTATAATAATTGGTTCATTTTCTTTCTGCAGCAAAGAAAAATCCATTCCATGAAGAAACATAGGAGAAAATAATTAGTGGGAAATGAAAATAGAGTTCTAGGAAGAGCTGTGAGTTTTTAAAGGAGAATCTTGGAGAAGCAAGAAGCAGCTCATTACTGACATTTAAAGTTATAGCATACAAAAGTGCAAACAGATTCTTAAAGCANATTGGTGGGGATGCCAGGTAAGAAGACCACAGTAGGTGACACTTTTTTATGGGCTTCATAAATCTAAGTAGTCTTAGGTTTGGAGTTGGTAGGGAATAGAGGCTTGTTAAGCTTAATATTGTCTATGATAATGTTTAGCAGATATAAAAGTTAAAGTAAATAGCTATTACATAATCTATGAAAGCTGAAGATACTTTTACTATTTCATCAACATCCCATTTTTCCATAGTTACCATGTTCTAGCAAGCAAGGTCAAGCAGTCTACCAGATCTTTGATAACGATACAACCTCTTCAAATACCACAGTTTCACAAAAGTAAGTTTCCTCTTAGTGATCCACCCAATGATCAAGTATAACATAGGTAATTCACATAAAGAAGCTGTTATACTTGGTATTGGCACCATTCATCTAGAAAGGCCAAGCATGGAATAAATCAAGTTGTTAGAAATTATTGTTTTGTGGTTTTAGCTATAAGTTCTTCTAGCTGGTAGTTGAAATTTTCTTATTTAGTATTATTTATG